>DF357803.1:12015-58443 GCA_000787875.1 Solanum virginianum
TATATATATATATATATAAATGTCGGGGTGTTTTGGCGTTGGTTTTTTAAAATCAAAATCAAACAAACCCAAATATAGTCGGGTTTTTTTCGTCAATACCAAATCAAGTCAAATCAAACCACTAGTCGAATTTTTTTCCTCAGATTGACTTGATTTGCGATTTGGTTAAATTTTTTGTTCGATTTTGTTCACCCCTAACCTTATTCATCAGGGTAATATGAACTTTCGATTTGAAAGGGAGGGATTATAATTTTTGGGTCCATGCTATCACCATTGTGTAGAAATTACAAATAAAAAGAAAAATAAATTTTAGGCTTCACCCAATTATTTAAGAAACAAACAAGAAAAGCATTTAACACTCGATAATCGAATTTAAGTATTAATATTGCTTAACAATTTGCAGTTCAAAAAAAAAAATCAAATGAGAGATTTAGTAAAGATATCAAGGTTTTGCCGTTAGGGCTGCAAAATGAATGGTTTACGTCGAATTTGGACATATCAAAGTAAATTAAATCAATAAATGAGTCCTTATCATTCATTTAACACCCAATTTCCTAAGAGCTCCTATCCTTTTTGCTCACATGACTTAAGCCCATATCTCAAGGTTTGAAAGTACACGAGATTTATCATTTGAGCAATTTTTTTTTAAGTCAACTTAAGCTATATATCAATACCCAATTTCTTATGAGCTGAGCTAACGAATAAATGAATTAGACTTTCATAAGCTAATTTAACAACTCTAATTATATTTACCTATTTGATTGTAAATGTTAATAAAATCATATACTTCCACCCATGTCCGACAGTTTATATGCCAATTTTGGGGCATGTAAATTCGTAGTCTTTGTGTAACACAAAATAGTATGTGTATATATTTTATAAAATTAATATAATATTATTATGCTGACGCTTTTATCATAAGAAGATCAAATGGTACATTTAATAAAATATTAAGTTATTTATTTAAAATATTTGAGATAAATTCCCAGAGTTTTTTTTTTTAATAGTACGTTCATATTCTTAAAATTTTAAATTCGTCTCTACTTATCAAATGAATAATGCTAATCTCTTCCAGTTTCACCTATGAATTATCGTAAAGTATACACTTCACTATCATATACTATGACTTATGAGAATCCCTTCAGAAGAAAACTAAGAATCCTCCAATACCGTATGGTCATGGCATGTTGTTGAGTATAATAAACACCCATCTCTTTCTTCGAGTTTTCTTATCCCAACTTTGGTTGGTTGCAGCATTTAATATCACTATATACTATCATACTGGTTCTAATTGGCGGAGTCAGATATGATTAAGGGGTCATTTTTTCAATAAAAATTATTTGGTTCGTTTATTTTGACTTTTTTCATATGTTAATATTTTTTTTAATCTTAAATTTTCTTAGTAAAAATTCTAACTCGATCTGCTCCGTTGATACCAACTAGTAACTACTAACAGTGTCTAACACTGTTTTGACTGTGTGGGAACATGGAATAAGACAATTCATTACTTTACGAGTTTACGTACTATTGCCGCATGGAAAACGTGCATCATCTACAGAATAATTTCATATTGTTTATACTTGAAAATACTTTCATAAGCCTGAAGAATAATTTCATATTGTTGATTGCATTCCTAAATTCTTGAACTTTTTTAAATCCTTACTCCGACGATGTTAAATAAAATGGCTTGCATCATGCTTTCACCCCTTAAAACATTGCTATAAAATAATTAAGAATAAAAATATACGTAAAATAGACCATCACATAACTAATATGATCACATTGTCGAGAGGATGACAAGAACAAAGATAGAAAAGTCTATCTTCATCCGTTCATTTTACTTGTCCATTATATTAAAAATATGTGTTCAACAATATTTATTAAGTTTATACATAATTCTTTGTTTACCTTTATTATCAATCTTAGTCATTTTCTTGTTATATATATTTTTCAAGACATTATATATTTATTTTATTTAAAGAGTGATTTGGTAAAATTATTCCTATTATTTATTGCTTTTTAATTACTATGTCAAATTAATAGTGAACAATTATTGTAGGATGGAGAGACTAGTTGTTTGTGAAATCATTTACAATCTTTTTCATGAATTGTTCATTCCCACTGCAGGCCCTTTCACCTCTTTGGTAGTTGAAAACATTTATTTACCAAAATATTTAAAGGCACTTCAAGCGCCACGTATCAGTTCCTTTTAATTATTTTAAGAACATGAGGACGCCGTGACATTAGAAAAGAAGATTAAGTCAAATAAATCAATTAAAACATTTCTTCTTAAGATACAGTGAGAATGAATGACCAGAAGTAGGTATGCCATTGAGTGAGTGGGAACACAAACTTACGTTCTTAACTCATTTTTAACGTGGCCAAACATATTGTAAAGTTTTTCTCTTTTTTTATGGACAAGAATTTATATATTGTAAAGGTTTTCTGTTTTTTTATGGACAGGAATATATATATTGTAAAGCTTGGCACGTGAGATTTGGACTTCCCACCAAGTTCAAAGATCCCGCGTATATATTCTTGTTGATTTAGTAATTTTGATAATGATTTTTTTAATATATTTTTGATTAACAATTTTTAATGGTTTGAGATTTTTTGTTAACAGGTTAACTGACAATCCAATACTAAATTAATAAATTATATATCAATTGGTATTAACGTCTTTAACTTAGGAGTTGAAATTTAATTTCATACTTTCATTCCTTACCATATTAAACTCTCAATTATTTCACATGGTGTCAATGTTTGCTTTGGAGCAATATATATTATACGAACTATCAACTCATGTGTATGGTTCATTTGGTCTGTTACCTTATTTATAAGTGACTTTTAATACATTTTTTTCTTTTGTGAAATCTTCAATGATTAAATCTATAATGGTCAATAGTCGATAAATTGATATCTTAATGATTCCATAACGATTTAATATTTTTGATGAGTGAAAAATGTCAAAAGACCAATAAAAAGATATAATATTTTTAGGGGTAAACTTGATATGAGAAGAGATATTGTGCGTAAGTCCACCTCAGAGTCTAATCTATGTGATAAGATGATCCAATATATAACATAAAGAGCTCAAATTAACCTTTTCTACGCATGTTATATATTCTATGTTTTGATGATTAACAAATTTTGGGACCAGGTCTTAGGTGGTATGCTGATACACAAATGGCAGTGTTGGAATCCAAGCTGTAAAAGCTGCCAGATTGGTGATCTAGTAATTATTTTATTTGTCCGTGAGACTGTTCTATTTGTCCGTGATCAGATGACTGTTCTATTTGTCCTCATCGTACTAATGGACCAATAGGATATATTTCAAATGTTTCCTTGTGTGGATACTAAAAGGAGAACTTCACATAGACAAAAGGGACTTTTTGAGAATCAAGATAGAGGCAACAGAAGAGCGAAGTCCATTTTGTCTCTTGCTGAGATAGACGACATCAAGAATTGGAGGGACCTGATGGAGTGAGTCTAGTAAAATCTTCTACCTAATGTTATGTTTGTTCTAATAGTCTTGTAAGATTATTTTCCCAATCTGTAAAGAAATCTTTATCAGTAAGTGTAAATATAATGGATTCTTGGTTAGCAATAACCTTGAATCTGTGGGTAGAAGCCCACATCAACTAGGGATAGTTGTGTAGTGTGTAGTCGTGTGATTATTAAGGCTCTACGGCTTATAATAGGTTTATTAAAAGCAAGGGGGTGAAGAGTGGGGGAGTTTATCTACAACAGGTTGTAATAGACTACATTGCTCTTGCTCCTTGATAAATTGTTTTGAAAATCCTGTGTGATAGATCGTGGTTATTTCTCTCTTGAGTAAGAAATTTTTCACGTAAAATTTTATGTTTTTGTTGTCTGCATTCTAGTCTATTCTTCCTAGATTATACTATTAGTATGTTGAATTGGACCTTGTCCCTAACTATTGTGAAGGTATACATTCCCAACAACCCATATGGGATTCAACAAATAGATATTGAATTAATGTAACAAACTTCAATAATGATTTCATTTGGTGAAAAGTTATCCTACATTTACAAATATATACATAACCTTATCGATGCCGGACTCAACAAAACTTTATCCATTAATTACCTAAAGATTAGATCTCAGATTTGTCAAACTTATCTTAATTCGGTAATTAATGCGTATGCATATATATAATCAATCAATGATACTCCATGATTAATTCTTGATCATTAGAATTCCGTAAAGAATATAATTTTGAAATTTGACCTACTTTTTAGTTGGGTTGATTCGATGAATATTAGTGAGTAGTAAAATTAGCAAGAAAAAACCATCATTTCATTTAATGTTATGGTGTCATTTCAGAACATGAGTTTGGTGCTTCCCTTATCTATCTGTCATGTCACACCCCAATTAATACCATGTTTTAGCATCAAGGCATCTTCATGAGATTGAAGACAAGTCATATTTTCATACCACACGCAATCATATAATCCCTTAATTTAAGGCCACATCATCACTCTCCATATTCCATTGTCTTGCTTTTTTGAATTGAAGCAATTTCATTAAATCATCTTCATATAGGTAATTCATTTAAACATCTTAGTTTAGTCTTGCACTTATCGAGTATCCCTCAATTTCACCTTTCAAATATATTTTTTTCAACTTCATAGTATTAATTTTCTTTTTAAATTTCAATTAAATCGTACCTAAATGTTGTACATAGGGTTGTTCAAAATCGAATGACTGATTATCTGAATCGAAAAATATTATTGGTTTAGTAGTTTCAGGTAACAATTTAAATTTGTTTGTTATTGGGTTATCAGTTCTTAAGTTTTAAGGTTTTTTCTTAATGGGTTAACCGATAACCCGATAATAAACTAAATAATTATATTTATGCTACTTAATATATAAAGTTTTTGATATTTTCATACTTTTATTCTTTTTACTGTTTCAAATTCTTAGCTCTTCTACAACGTAATAGTGTTTGATGTTGAGTAAAATGCAATTTGATTTTGATTTACACCTATTTTAAGCAATTTTCAATAATTTCTTTTTTGTCAAATCTTAATGGTTAACCATCAATAACTGATAAACCAATATTTTAATAGTTCTATAACACTTTAGAATATCTATAAACTGATAACCGAGAAGTTAAATCAATAAATTTCAAAATTGAACTGACTGATATGCGACTCTGATTATAGATAAATCATATATATATATATAAAGGATAGTAAATGTAGATAAACTTAGAGATGAGCTCATTTAATATGCGAGATAAGAGACAATAAGTAATAAATTGCAACATTATTTTATCTTGCTTTTAGTTGATATGATAAAAAATAATTATTCCACAAAATTTATCAAAATGATGGATTGATTATCCAATATAAACGATGAGATAACTAATACCAGTTTCATCTCAATCCACAAAATATTTTTATCTATCTCTCTTACTTACCAAATGAATACGTCTTTTGTCATCTACTCCATAATCAAAAGTTTTGGTACGACCAGTTTGATAAGTACAATAACATATTCCAAATAAAATAAAAATAATGGTACACACTAGAAAACGTGTAAACAATCAAAGTTGAAGCATTTTGGTATTATAAGCAACAAACAAGGGCAAATTGGTGAACAGAATCAATATATATATATATGACTCACACAACAAAATCCTCCTCTCTAAGCAACTTCCATAAAAACTTCTCTCATTTTTCCTTCAGCCTCCATTAATGGACCTCGAGGCTGTACTTACCCTCTTCGATTCATGCTGGTTCAATCTCGAAATCCTTAATAAACATTCAAATCCAATCCCAGATGAAAAAGTTCAAGAAAATTCACCTAAAACTGTATATGATTCACCAAAATTAGAAATCCAAATCGAGTCACAAAGTGATGATTTGAGCTACAATTCAGATTGTTTCTCACCCGATTCAGTTCTCCCAGCAACCCATTTTCAACCGGATCCTAAAAAGGCAGTACCGGAAAAAGTAAAGAGTAGAAGAAGGGAAGTAAGGAGAAAAAGAAGTAACAAAAAGGGTCTAAGGAAGAGCTTATCAGACCTAGAATATGAAGAGCTAAAAGGGTTTATGGATCTTGGATTTGAATTCTCAGAAGAGGATGTAAATTCTAGTTTGGTTAATATTATTCCAGGTTTACAGAAATTGCGAAAAAACAGAGATAGTAATGATGATCAACAAACAAAATCAGCTAAGTCAAGAGCGAGGCCTTATCTTTCTGAAGCATGGGGAGTTCTCGAGAAGAAAAAGAAAATGAGCACATTTATAAATTGGAAAGTACCAGAAACAAGCAATGAAATTGACATTAAACATAGTCTCAAATGGTGGGCTCATACTGTTGCTTCCTCTGTTAAACTACAGAACAGAGTCTAAAATTAAAAACCCTAGCTAAAATTTTATCTTCTTTTTTTTCCTTCTTCAATAATAACAATGTAATTTTACCGGCAGAGTACAGTGTACCCAGACTTTAGCGACCTGGTTTTTTTTAGCTTCTTGACTCACATTGTTGAGGTTGAAGTTGCAATCCCAAAAGTTTTTGGAATTTGCATTGAATTAGTCGATGCAAGTGATAGTGTGGATAGAATTGAAATTAGATATCTGTCAAGAAATGAAGAATGGGTCCATCTTTAATACTGTGTGTATATAGTATTTAAAGAAGTCAATCTGCAGGCCAAGGCCAAATGAGAATGAGTCAAAAATTATCTTTATTTTGTTCATCAATTATTTGGTTGATAAGTCTTCCAAAACTATTTTAATAATTCAAATATTATCTTTCTACAGATTCATCAACCTACTCTTAACTAATAGTATAATACAAACAACATGCTATATATGATCAATCAAATAGCCTTGAATTATTTCTAACTTTAATTCAAAACTCCTCCATGCTCTAAGCTTTGTGAAATAATCGTTAATTTCAGGAATTATGTCGCAGAATACGCAGTCACTGTCCACTTTCATTTTTCATTTAATCAGTTTATCTTTAGTCCTTAATTTTTTATGTAATGTTAGACACAAGATGAACACATGTTTAGATTCCTCCATTCTACATTACTGATACCTCTTTTCAAATAATAATAATAATAAATTAACTCATCTAGATGCAAAAGCATTTTTCTTTCGATTATATTGAATGAATGATTTTTACAGTTTTGATCCTCAATATTATAATTCCCGTCAACGAATCAAAAATTTATACAAGTATTTCTTTTACTTATGTTATTCTCAAAACTAATATAGCTAAATTCTAAATTTTGGGCTGACACGAATTCTTTCATACCAAAAATGACAATAAATAAATTAGTTAATCCATTTTTCCATTGCTATACAATTTTGACATACTCTTCCCTCTACCGTCCATTGTTTTCGTGCCTCTGAATTATTGCATATATATAAAGTTTCAAGAAGTGGTATGACAACACAAATTACATTGTCATCGTTATATAATAATAAACATTAATTGAGAACCACACGTACCAAAGACCAAATATTCCACTACAATTCTGAACAAGAATGCCAAAACCGGCCAAAACATTTGTGAAGAGTGAGAGGCAAGAAAATAAACGACTACTAATTTCTTAAGAAATATACTTATAAATAAAGAAGTAGAGTGTCAACTGTCATAGCATTATAATATATATCGATCTTTCCTAAGTATTAAATTAATTATGTCACTTGTTTTTATTTCTCTCTTCTTTTCATACTCTTTTTCCGTCTAGGTTAGTTGAAGCATTTATATTAACAAAGACAGGAATATAAGCTTGAGGCGCCACGTTTCACTTCATTTAAACATAAGGAGGCAGTGTTCACTAGAAATAGATAGCTTAAAAACCAATTAAATTATCAAATCATAAATTTTATATTTACAAAGATAATGGTCGGTAGGACCATAGGTTATATCGTTTCCATTGTGTGTGTGGAAACACGGAATCCATATTTTAAAGGGACATTTATTACTTTTTTTTGTCCTAATTTATGTGATATATTTTGAATTTCAAGATTCAAATAAGTTTATCTTTGATTATAAATTTTTTATATATCTTTTAAATAATTTGAATGATCAATTATTGTGATTTATAGTATTTTTACGTGGTTATAAAGTACATAATTTTCAATAAAAAACTTTGAAAATTTCATGCATAAATTTTTGGTCAAATATAAATTGTTTGACTCTTGAAAAATAAAAAGTACCACATAAATTGAGACAAAAGAAAAATAATATATATTGTTCAGCCAATTAGATTACCAACATGATCGAAATATACATTATTAGTATCTATTGTATATAAGTATGAATATTATATGTTAGTATAGAATATACATTTTGCACATACTTTATAAATTAAATAGCAGCATGGTAACTATCCCTATTTTTTAAAACTTTAATCTAGATTACGTGCTAAACTACAGTAATTAACAGCCACGTGGATTATGCTATTTGGCACTTTTTTTTTTTTGGTATTTGACTTCCTATGATTATTGGTGTAACAAACAGGTGGTTGCATTTACCACACTACCCTCCACATGGCTTGGGATGACGGTTACTATTTCTGAAAGGGAAATTGGAAATTGTTTTATGCAAAGAAAAGGAAATTTGGAAGTTTTAACACAAACATATTAGTCACCCCGTTTATAATATTTTTATTTTTATTTTAACAATTTAAAAAAGAATGATTTTTTTGATAATATTTTGATTCACTTTTTACGTGGTATGTGTAAGGTCACAAGATTAAAAGATATTTTAGTACATCAGACATAACTTTAATTTACAAGCATAAAATAAAAAAAAAATTCTTTATTCTTTTAAATTTTGTATCATGTAAAACTAAGTCATTCTTTTTTAAACGAAAATACTAATAATTTTTGCAAAAGTTTGCCAATTTCCTTTTCTTTTTCCCCAATTCCTTGTTTTCTTTTCCTTTTGCCCTTTTAAGCCTATTTTTCACTAATAGAAACTCTCGAACTCATTATATAACCGGCATCTTTCAAATAGATGTGCATTTATGCTATGTGATTGATAGCAACTTTATCATATAGATATCGAACAAAATATCTAGTTTAATTTAGTTGTAACTAGTAAGGGCGTCAAGATATTCACAATATGTTTTTTTGATCATAAAAAAATCTGAATATTGAATGTATATTTTAAAATCTGACATTTACAATATTTACTTGTTTAGAAATTCGAAAATAATATGCAAAATAATTATTGGTACCTAGCTATTGCATCTGAGTCATTATCAATTACCTAAAGATTATGCCAAGATTAATCAAAACTTATCTAAATTACCCGGATGTTTAAAAAGTTCCATTATTGATTATTGATTGGAAGTAAAGAATGCACCAGGGTGTATAGTGGTAATAGAAAGTGAAATTTAACCTTTTTTTTTTGTATGTAGTTGGATTTTGATGCCTGCAATGATTAGTTGTGTATGAGTTAGTAAATTAAAAGAGCATGAAAAAGTCATCATTAAATTTAAGGTGTAATTTCACTAACATGATGTTTTTGAGTTTGGTGTTTGTCGATAGGGCATGTCAGACTCCAATTAGTGAGGCCTCAATTTAGCCATGTTTCAGCATGACAAGGGCATCTTGACATTTCAGTCAGTACTGCACGCAATCATTTACTTCTCCTTTTTAGACACATCATCATCCTCCATATTCCATTCTCTTGTCTTTTTCCCAAAGGAATACATCCATTGACTCATATTTTTAATTTTTTTTTAATGACAAGGGAACTCGCGATCGTTATATTTTTAGGTGTACACAGGATAAATTTTTATTCCTATATAATAACTTGCAAATTAGAGATAACCTGCATCAGATTAGTCCGGTGCAATGAGTTTAACCCAAAGTCAAACCCCTTACTTTCTATTGACAAAAGATTTCAAACTTGGAATCTCCAACATGAAAATTTCTAGTTTAAACCAGTGGACCACCCGAAGAGTCATATTTTAAAAAAAGTTGCTACCTGTATTTTTAAATGTTGATTATGTGGATAAATTTTTGTGTTCGTTTTCAAAAGTCCATAGTATATAAAAAGAATTATATTACTATTTTTGTTTAATTTTTATGCATTATTCTTGATGAGCTGTAAAGTCGTAAGTTTGTTCCAATTAATATTGATGTATATGCTTGAAGGGAGTAATATATTTTATGTGATTAACTTATCTAGTAATGGACGTTCGAGAATATGTACAAAATTATTCCAAAATTCCAGTTCAAATTGTCTAATAAAACCACTTTGTTATGTGTTCAAGTAAGGCAAACAATAGTTTGCCTGTCTAAGTAAATTTACGAACAAATTTAAAGAGATGATTATGGAATCAAGTTAGTTTTACAAGCGTTTATTATTTTATTAGATACTTTTTCATTTCAAATTAATTGAATTTTTGAGGCTTTTTTCATCGTTCAAAATAGTTGAATTGTTTAAAGTTCAAAATAAATGTTTAAATTTTTTTTCATATTAGCCTTTTTATTTATTAAAAATTTATATTTTCTAGGAGATAAATTGAACTACGTACATATTTATGATTTCACAGGTAATAGTGACAAGTCTTGTGTAAATTGTCTCTACTTATTAATTAATTAGTCTTTTTGATTTTTTTTCATTTAACCCTTTAATAGATGATTTTTAGCCATAAATATCTTCAATTTGTTTTAGGCATTATAAGCTTTTTTTTTTTTCAAAATATTTGGTTAAAATACTTTTTGCAATAATTGATTGTACCTTAACTTAAAAAAATCTCTCCTCCCAACTTCTTGAACCAAACTCCATTGAACTCGTTAGTTGAAGTTTGGTGATGATATGACTAAAATGACTCATACTACCTATTGGTAAATCTGCCTAAAACTCTAAGATCGTTTGATCGAAAATAACTTATTCTAAGATTAATTATTTTATTATATATATAAGATAACCTATTCTATTGCTATTGCTATGATATAAACATAGAGACCTTACTTACTTTATTACGTCAACTAAGACAATCTAGTGAAATTACACTTTTAAGTACAGTGACATTTTTCTAATTCTAGATAAAACAATTCTTCAGCAGACACTACAAAACGTGTAAACAAACAAAGTTGAAGCATTTTTGTAATATAAGCGACAAAGAGGGGTGTTTTCGTCACCAGCATCAATATATATACATCCAGAAAAAGCTTAATTTTCCTTGAGCGTTTTCCACACACCAAAAAAAGTTTGTTTACTTTCAGCCTCCATTAATGGACCTCGAGGCTGTTCTAACCCTCTTCGATTCATGCTGGTTCAATCTCGAAATCCTCAATAAACATTCAAATCCAATCCCTTTATCAAATTCAGATAAAACCCCAGATGACAAAATTCAAGAATATTCACCTGAAACTGTATTTGATTCACCCAAATTAGAAATCAAAATAGAGTCACAGAGTGATGATTTGAGCTACAATTCTGATTCTTTTTCACCAGATTCAGTTCTTCCAGCAACCCATTTTCATCCCTTCTATAGAAAGGCAGAATCAAAGAAAGTAGAGGGTAGAAAAAGGGAATCAAGGAGAAGAAGAGACAAAAAGGGTCTTAGCAAGAGCTTATCTGAGCTAGAATATGAGGAGCTAAAAGGGTTTATGGATCTTGGATTTGAATTCTCAGAAAAGGACGTAAATTCAAGTTTGGTTGAAATTATTCCAGGTTTACAGAAATTAGGCAAAAACAGGGACAGTGATGATGATCAACAACAAGTGAATTTTTTCGAGAAATCTCATCAGTTAAGAGCGAGGCCTTATCTTTCTGAAGCATGGGAAGTTCTTGAAAGGAAGAAGAGAATGAACCCATTGATGAATTGGAAGGTACCAGAAACAAGCAATGAAATTGACGTCAAACATAATCTCAAATTGTGGGCTCATACTGTTGCTTCCACAGTAAAAGCTTAAAGTTTTGATCCAATTTTTTTTTTCTGCGACTCACATTGTTGAGTTTCGAGTTGCAGTCTTATGTATATTAAACTAGGAACAGGGCAAACTCCTTTTTTCCACAGAAAAGGAAGAGAAATCTGTACTTCTGTAGTGGGTTTTGGAATCCCAAATGAGATATTCATTTAAAATTCTAATTTAGATTCAGTTTAATGTAAATATTTGTCAAGAATGACATAAAAATAAACAGAGTTACTGCACATTGAACGGCTTGTTTGAAGCTCCAATTTCTTTTTTTCTTTTTTGTTATGGACCAAGTACATGGTTCACGTTGTTCGTTTTAACCAGTTGTATCGTGTGTATATGTGTTATGTCTGCTATAATGTTTCACTTTTCGCTTTCTGTCTAATATGAGATTCTTTAGAAATTTGGCAGCGCAAATTCTAGAAGCCTGTCAGTTGCGTGCATCTTTTGGAGTTAACTCAATCGTATTGGCTTTTGGAGTTGATATTCCTTTTGCTTTAAGTTACAGACGTACGTAACATTGTGATTTGCCAAATAAAATTCAAAAGTCGGCCATGATTTGTCATTGTTATATTTATTGGAAATTTGAAATAAAATATACATAAATTACGTATTTGAGGGCGCTTCTGATTCATTAACCTTAGTAAGGAGAAGACTGATTCTTACCTCTACTATTGACATAAATATGTCGAATGATTACTTCCAAAGGGGTGAGTCAGTTCGTATTGATACCTTAATTATTGATACAATTTGTGAAAGATTAGTCCAACATCATTTACAATTCAACTTGAGAATAGTTTTTCTGAAGAAAATCCAAACAACAAAGTTGAAAATTAAGCTACCTTATGAGCTACAATATTAAACCTTCTAGGAATATGGACAGACACAATATGATCTAGATATACAGACATATTCCAAATATGTAGACACACTATAGTCATATACCAAGTAGTTTTCGTGTTTTTCTTCGATACATCTACAACACCTCTGCATTAGAGAGGACATATATTTTCCTCAATTTATGTTCTATCACTTTTCTTTTTGTATAAATTTTCTTATTGCAATCGCTTTAGCAATCATAGACTTCCCAATAAATTGGATCACGAATTCATGGGCATGAAGCAAAACACCCTTGCTATCCATAACAACCAAACCAATGCTCGTCTTCTTTGATTCAACAAATAAACAGATCTTATCTTCGGGAACTTTGATGTTCATAATTCTCTTAAAAAATTTGTATTCAAAGAATATGCAAGCATTATAGCGAAATATTCATTATATTCAAATAAAGTTTTTGCCACTGTATTTGGAGGGTCAGTTGATTCATTATTGAAATATTTCTCTTTTCTACCTTTAAGGTAATTCTGCTAAAATAAATAACATATTTGTATGCATGATTAGTCAAACTGTTATACAAATGCATGATTCATTCCCAACAGGAAGTTATAAATTTTGCATCTTTTACCAATTTAGTGAACTAACTCAGACATTTGCATGTTTTAAAGGGATTGACAATCCTATTTATCAAGATACCTCAGAATAAATTTTGACAAATAGAATTGAAACTAAAATTCGAAAATTGTTTGTATTTACAAAAAATGAATCATGCTCGCAATATCCTTGACATCAGTACGATGATCTCAAGTATTTGAGCTTCACATTTACACGTCTACAACTTAACATAATTCATATGGTAATTAAACAAATACCGCATCACATAAAATGCACGTGTCTAAGTAAATTACTGATCATTACTCATCAATATCTAACATTTATGTAAGTCAATTTTTCCTATAGTCCAATCGAATTTATTGCAGTGTTCATTTTATCTGATATTTTTACTTTTTTGGGATAAATTTTTGAGGAAGTTACGGATGCATATATCTTTCGATCAATTCGTTAACAAACATAGCTGAAGTATATACAATATATACATTAATAATTTAATATATGTGTATATATACATGTATATATATGTGTGTATATACCGACACACTACCCGTACACTTTCTACCGGATTTTGTTATTTAGATGACTGACTGATTGAAACTCGTAATTTTTACATAGATTTTCTTGTGTCCTATTAGTAATATTAGTATCTTTTAAATGAGAATTACTTGTTTCTGCCTTTCTGGCATGCACCAAACTAATTAAGTGCATAAGATGTGTTTTTTATAAGATTGCGCCTTAATTTATCATTTTTATCTGTTTTTATTACTTAAACCATTCTTCGCCTATCTCATCTCATTTTACCTCTTTAGTCTATTCCAAAAAATGTTAGTACCTTATTATAATAAATATTTATTTGTAAAACAATTTATAACCATATAAATATTTAAGTGAAAAGATGTCGCATGAAATGCAGCCGAGTGTGTAGTAACTAAAGTATATTCTTTTGCGCATTTTACACAAATCTCAAACTTTTTAAAACTAATTCCAACTAATATCAACTTTTTAAAATTATCAAAAATCTCTTCTTTTTGATACAAAAAATAAAACTAGTGATACATGCCGAAAAGATAAGAGCATTAAGGGATTTTAATTATAATATATGGAGAAGTAAAGATTGTAATTTATATCAATAAATATTACAATTTTGTATCATTTAAGAAATTTTTGATAATTATATAAATATATGTTGCGTATTTGTTTAATTTTTAGTTTTTCTTTCTTGACCAATTAAGCATACAACTCAAGACAGAAGACAGTCTCCCAACTACAAGGTTATAAAAGGGGTTTTCTTTTTATTAGCAGAGACAAGAGTCAGCAACTCAAAGCAAGTGACAATGGAGGAAGCAAGAAAGCTCAAGGGTCACAAAGTCAGCACCACTTGCTGTGTCGCCTCACAAACCCGCCCTGGTCTTATTGCCACCGCAGATGAGGTGAACCCTTTTCCATATTCTATCTCACTGTTCGTCTTCAAGAATCCTTTTCTGTTTTGTTTAAATAGACTGACTTTTGTGATTAGAAAGATCGAAATTCTACGGGAAGTGCTTTATGTTCGACGGATGCTTTTCGTTTATTTATTTATTTGATCAATTTACCGGGAAATATTAGGATGGTTGTGTGTGCTGGTTCGATTTGAGGTGCAAAGATAGAATCTTTACAATGGATGTTGGAAATGGTAACCCAGTTTCATCAATATGTTTCAAGCCAGGTTTGTCAAATTTTCTTTTATTTTTTCTTCACTGGTCTTTTTATTTAATTGCGGATGTATTTTTCCTGTAAGTTATGACTAAAGCTTGTCTCAGCTTTGCAATTAACAAATCAAGACCTAAATGGAGCCCAATGGATAGAGAATTCATATGAACCACCAAACTAGAATTGAGGTATAGTTGATTGATGTCTAGTGGTGAGAGAAAAACACGCCATGTGTTGGTGAGATGTTAATGGGTCCAAACCCTGCTATAGTAAAAAACATGTCCTGGTATTTAAGTGAAGTGGGGTGGATGCATTATCTACCGAGTTTCGAACTATGCGTCACTTTGGTTATATGAAAAACTATGCATCCTTCATTTTGCGTTGTGACAATGTTTATGATTACACATGTTATTGAGTTGAAGAAGTCCGAATGCTGATTTAAATGAAAGTACTTCAAATATTGTTGGAACACATTATGTGGGTAGTGGGAGAGGAGATAATGCATAGGAGGCTAAATGGTTGGTTGGATGCATTCAAAGGTGGATGATAAAAGTTCACCACCACCACCGCCGCCACCTCTGTAATACCAGATGTGGATGGTAAAAGTTTCCTGAGGAGAAACGCTTAATGTGCACAAATAATGTCATATTGGATAAAATTTAGAGTACGACAACAACAATATACCCAGTGTAGTCTCAAAAAGTGAAATCGGGAAGCGAAGTGTGTTCTTAGACCTTACCCCACCCCAGAGGTAGAGATTGTTTCTGATAGATCCCCGACTTAAGAAAAATAGTTCATGCAATCCCAAAAAAAGTAACAGAGTTACAAAAAACAACAAATACTATCAAAACAAAAGATAGTAACAGAATAAAAAAAATACACAACAGTATGATAATTGAGGGGTACAGGGAATCAACAGATAGTAACAAAAATCGAAGGAAAAGAAACTACAAGATCAATATGACTACTAATATGAATGGACAATAAGACAACTCATTGTTGCCTGCTAACCTTCTATCCTAATTGATGCCCTCCACACCTCTTGATCTAAGGTCATGTCCTCGATTAACTGAAATTGCAATTGTCAAATCACCTCTCTCCTGTATTTCTTTGGTCTACCTTTGCCTCTCCTGAATACATCCATATCCAACCTCTCACAATTCTGCACTAGGGCATTTGTGTATCTCTTCTTCATATGTCCGAACTATCTCAATCTTGCTTCTGCATCTTGTCATCCACCAAAGCCACTCCCACCTTGTACCAGATATCTTCATTTCTAATCCAATCTCTCATAGCATGTCCTCACACCTATCATAACATCCTCATTTCCGTATCCTTCATTTGATGAACTTGAAAGTACTTGACTTGCCATGAATTCGTGCCATACAACATAGTTGGTCTAACTACCCTTCTGTAGAACTTGTGTCTAAGTTTTGGTGGCACCTTCTTATTGCACAAGACTCTGAATGTGAGCTTCCACTTTATCCACCTTGCACCAATAAGCTGAGTGACATCTTCGTCAATATCCCCATTCCCTTGGATAATAGATACGTGAAATATAGCAAAAGAAAAATGTAATGATTTCAATTTGATGAATACAATGGACACCTATTTATAGGTGTCAAACACAGTCAATATATACACAATACCCACTTCAAAAGATAACAGTTCAATGTTCTGACTCTGGTATCCCACACTTCATGTACTAACTTGCCTCAAACTCAAGGTGGAAACACGAGTTGTTTATGCACAGCACTTTCGGAATGATAACCTGGAAGAGGCACGATGTCGCCAAGACATCTGCCTCATATGAGGTGTAGTGTCACTGGAATTGTCACCAAGGATATACATGGTATTGTTGAATGGTAATGTGAAGAAGATAAGGATAGGAAAGCTGTTAAAGCAAAGAAATAAAAGCTAGTGGGTCTCTACTATGGTGGTAGAGACTATTTAAGTTTCTAGTTTGATCGTAAAATCTCTGATAACTGTGAGAAATATGAACAAGAATGAACTGTATTGATGATTTAATAATTGATGAATGCAAACAACTTAATTATATGTGTCAAAACTTAATATATATAGGCCATAAAGAAAAAGAAGAGAAACGATAATAAATGGCATAGAGTACTCTAACTTAAGAACTTCTAATATTCCAACTCTAATACTCTTAACATTTAACAAAGAACATATCAACTGAAAACATATGATGCTGCTTTTCGACAAAATAATATGCTATTTTTAGGACAGTTGCTGAGAAGTAAGTTACTTTTGATTTTGAGATCTCTGTTTCTGCACTGTAGTAAGTCAGTTGGAGGGATGATAACCTTTCACTGGCACTGATAGCATAATTGATAATTCATGAGAGTCGTCAATCTCAAACATGGTATCCATGTTGCAGGAAATGAGGATATTGTGTATGTCTCATTGGAAAGTGAAGTCAAATGCTTTGATGTGAATATGGTAATTTTATATTATTCCAGCATGACTTTCCTGTGCTTTGCAATATCTCTGTGACTGAAACGCTTTCTTAATTTTATATTGTAACTTGGTTAGAGTTGGCTTCTCTTCTCTTATTCTCTTTTATCACTTTTGGGCACAAACTTTTTGTTATTGATCCAGTTTAATTGTATCGCAAGGTTACTGCATCAAAATTGTTGCACAGTTTCAATTACAACAAGGATGAGATAAATCAGGTACGATTGCTATTTATTTTCCTCTTAATCCTTATATTTTCTCCTTTGTCTAACTATCCATAGCATTTGAGAATGGATTTTTTCAGTATAAATTTTACACTGTTCCCCTCTTTGCAAATATCTGCCCTTGTGCTCCTTTTGTTATTTTCCACTAGTCATGTTCATTAGTTCAGTTGGTAATACAATATCTTGCTATCTTCAGCATCTACTTTATTATTATCTCTGTACCAATTTATGTGGCGCCTTTCGCTTCCTTAGAGCCAGTTTGACTAATTTTTGTAGCAAAATTGTATTAGATCAATTTAATGATTTTAGATGTCCGAAAACTCTACGAAAAGTACTATAAGTGGCAATTTTTCCTATGACAATAGGATGAAAAATACATTTTAAAATGCCGGTCCAAGTTTACATAGTTTGATCTCGAAAAATTAAAAGTGCCACATAAATTGGGACAGAGGGAGTAACCTCTAATCCCTTATTCAATCACTTATTAGTATTTTGGGAGTTTGATCCCAAGCACTTCAACTAAATGTATCAGTTATTTACTATTCTTATCTCTTAACCTGATCCATTGATTTGGTGTTTTTAAGTATTAGCTCATTGAGTTTAGCTAGAATCAATCTAGGAGATTTTCCGTGAGGCTGCCTGTTCATCATGTAAACTTTATGGATCACTTTTCTTTTCAAACTCAATTGGTGGTACTTGTGGATATAATTTTAGGGCTTGGTGTAGAAACCATGGAAAAGTTTCACTACTTATCTCTCCATTTCATTCTGTAAAGTGATTTTGCTTCAACCACTGTGCTTATAGGTGGATAGCGCTGCAATAAATTGTAACACATCTCAACATTGATGAATCAGAAGAGAGTTGATAAAATTTGGGGCTTTATTCAAGAAGTGTTGCTTGTTGCTTTTTGGCGATTGTGCACTCAATTCTCTGTTTGTAGGCTCTAGTCTGAATGTAATGACCAACAGATCCAACTTGTGCAGGCTTAAAATAGATTTACTCTTGTATTTGTTCACTCAGATTTGTATTAGGCGTTCTCCATTCATTTAGTTGCTTGCATATCTTCCCTTTAATATTTTAATCTCTTATGATTTCTCCTATCTAACAAGTTCATATTTCAGGTACCTCAGTTAGGTGTACTATATTTTCGAACAATGCCTATTCTATGTTTTCATGCTTGTCCTTTCCGTTTTGTAGATTGCTTGCAACTCGAAGTTATCATTCCTCGCTGCAGCAGATGATAGTGGTGATGTCAAGGTAGGACACTTCCTCTGTTTATATAAGTATGTTGGACATCGTTTTGCTGTTCCCATAAAAGATAAAACTGATGAGTTGCAAAATTTTTGAAGGATAAAACCATTTCAATGTTCTATGAGTATGTTGGACATCTAAATGCTACTTGTTTTGCAGATCATTGACATCCGCCAAAATCGCATATACAAAACATTGAGAGATGGCCACACAAGTGTATCCTTTTTTTATATAATTACTATGACAAGGTTAGCCGAGGGTCTTTCGGAAACAACCTCTCTATCTCCATGAGGTAGTGGTAAGGTCTGTATACACTCTACCCTCCCCCTACAAAGACCCTACTTTGTGGAATTTCATTGGGTATGTTGTTATTGTTTTTGTTATGACAAGGTTGTACTTTGCCCCAGAAACATGGTGATTTTTTTTGTCATTTATTTTACCTGAAATTTTACTGTTCTATATTCTATTTATTTGTGTGTCCCTTGTTGTATTGTCTTTTTGGCATTTGAAGTCCTACTTGTGTTTTGGCTGTGAAGGTTAGTTCCAATATTTGTTCCCCAACTTCACAGGGAACTATTTTTTATTCCTATCTATCATCATTTGTGACCTTCACTATCTAATCAGATATGTAGCAGTGTTCAATTCATCCCTTGGAGACCTTGGGAAGGTACTCTTTGAACTAAAATTTTTGGAGTTCCTACATCCCCCCGTGACATTGACCTTCCCCCTCTAGATATACATATGGCTCACATACATGTTGAAGTGAATGCCTACATAAATGCATGAATGGGACACACTTCGAAATTTTGGCACCCTAAGAAGTATGATAATGTTTTTATCCAAAGTTACTTTTAGAGGTATATGATGTCTACTAATACATAGACCATATTCTTGGTGAAATTAATTCTTCCTCTCAGCTGGACTTCAGTACTCTTCATGAGTTTTAAGCAGGTAGGTTTCATAAGGTTTGCATTGGCCAACGTTGTGGTTCATAAGGTTTTTGTAAAATGTGCAAGTTGTGACTAGTGTAGTCAAGGCGCGTTTTAAGCGCTCTTAAGCCTTGACGCGAGGCTCAAAACACATTGAGCGCTTCGTCTCACTTTATGTGCGTTGCAGTGTCATCATCAAGGCTCTTAAGGCAAACTTTTCCTTGCCAATGAGCCTCTATTGAAGAAGTAGCACTAAACAATTGATATTTTACTTTATCATAAGTTTTTTCCAATTTATTTGGTCATATATTTGTCATTCATGTTTATAATTGTTAGTCTTGGATTAAACATATATATTTGTATTTTCTCCTTTTTTGTACCTTTTTTAATTAAAGCCCACGCTTTATTTGCGCTTTGTGCGTAAAGTTCCAATGGACCTTAGAGCTTTTTGCCTTTGATAACACTACATGTTATTCAATTTCTGATGATGTTTGGAGAAAAATATTTACTGTCAATTGCTATGCCAAACTATGTATTGTCAGTCTGCTAAAGTTCTTGCTAAGTTGGCCTCCAAGCTAAAATTTTCAGCAATGTTCTTATAAGCTGATGATGACAGTATCTTGTGTTTTGTTTTTTTTTTTGTGTAATTTTTTAGTCATTACTGGGGGTCTTGATTCAAAATTTGTGCTATGGGACTTCTCCAAGGGACGACCACAGAAGATTTGGGACTTTGGTATGTTAAGCCTTCTACTATGCACACTTTTCTAGATCTACAATTTCTAGTGCTAATTGCTTTGGTAATATGTACCTTCAGTTAAGGGCATGCCTTATTACGCCAGAACTGCATATCTGAATTTTAGGTGTGCCTTGCTACAGTATATACATACCCACTGCGTTTTAAGCGTTCCTTACTACACTATCTGGAAAAGGAGCGAAATCACTAAGTTTTAGAATATCTGGTAGTTATCTCCGTATATTTTGATCACAGGGGATTAGCATAGAAAACATAGAGAGTTTGAGAGTTAGAGTGTTTATACCTTTGTGGAAAACATTTTTTAATTATATTAGGTAAATAGGCTAGTCTCTTATCCTTCTTACAATGTAAAGTAAAAGAACCAAGAATTCCCAATCCGCCCATTCCATTACAGTAGTTGGTTAATTAAGAACAGTTGCTTTTTATTGAATATTTCATATAGTAGTTTAAATAGGATATGTAATGGTCGAATATGTTTAAGACAGTATTAATATTTTCCCTGTAGGTCTAAATAAGATTAAATGATATTGTTATAAGCAGACAGAGATTTTCAAAGAGATAAGTTTCAGGTGTATGGTCGGGTGTGTGATACTGTGTAACTTTGCTTTCTATTTTCCATTTTCTATGGTATTGGTCATGTGGCAGGTGAATTGCACAATATGTTAATAATTAATCAGATAACTGGTCTTTTGTCAATTGTTGGAGCATGGGAGTGGTCCACATTTTAGAATTTTATCTAAAAGTATCCTCCGTTGCTCGGAAAGCATCACTGACATTTTAGTTTGTTGGTGAGGAAGGGGAATTGAAAGTAGATAGCCGATCATCTTCCTCCCATTTTTACTGATTGACTAAAGTATCTTTTTCCCATTTTAATATTATTCTAGAGCTCTTATCTTGGGTGTGTCATAATTTCTTGTAAGAGTGATTTTCTACATTTCAAGTTGCCTGCCTAAGCAAGATTTGCCAGAAGCAATTCATGACTACTATAGGGGGATCCGACTACTTTAATGCTCTAAATACCTACTGCTTCCTACCAGTGACATGTTTTTGGTTCTCTCGTCGTCATTTTCCAAAAAGTATCAAACTCAGCCTTTCTGCAACATCTGTGATACCCTTTCATCATTTTACCTAAGGTCAACCATCTTGGACAGACATGGGCATTTCCAGTGGATCCTTCACAATGCATACAAAGCCTAGAATGGTTGAATTTAGCGTCAGACACATACCTGCATCAAATACTCTTAGCCAGCTAATGTATTAGAATATTCCATCTTGATATATCTAGCTTATTAGATTGGCTGTTGAAGTTCTCTTTGTTTGCTGTATGCACACTTGATGCAGGAAATAATGGTAATGTTGGCCAATGTTTGAACCCTGCCTTTGTTCATGCTCTGGCTGTTCCTGAAGTTGATGTGGTGGATAAATTTGTGAAGATTTGTGCTGTGGCTAGGGGTGATGGAGTTGTTTCTGTAATAAATGTTGAGTCGGAGCTAAATGCTGCCAAGTCGAAGAGTTCAGCTAAATCCAAGAAAGGTTCTAAGTCAGCCCCTAAAGTTGGCGGTTCTTCTGCTGATCCTGAAATTGGAAATCAAAATGGAGGAGACTTGCACCTTGATCACTCTTTGGGAGGACACACTGCTGCTGTATCCTGTGTGTAAGTTTTCTTTATAGCGTAGCATGATCAAATCTACTGCGACAGCCTGCACTAATCTGCTGAAATTCTATTAGGACTTTTTCCACATTTGGAGACAAAGGGAAGTTCATAATTTCAGGTGGAAATGACAAACAAGTAAAACTATGGGATTGGTCCAAGTTTTTCATGGCTAGTGAGACAAGTAGTGGCACGGATTTCCTTCATTCTAGCTTAAGTTTAAGCAGAAAAGTGAGTTCCAGTGCAGTGCTTTATATGTCCTCTCTGTCACCCACTCTACGCCTCAATTGTTTTGTATATACGTCTCACGATTGGCTCTTTAATTAATTAGGTGAATTGGCTTTGCACAACTCCTACTGATTCAGAGAACCTAGTTGTTTGTGATACATCCAAGGTAGTGAAGGTTTACAACATTGGGTGAAGCAGCACACATTGAGCTGAGACAGTGCTACTCGTACATGATGTGATCCTCCCCAGAAAGTTATCCTCCGAATATGCCAGTTTTGGTTCTTTTCTCTTGTACGCTAGACTGGACGTGCATGGCTTTGCCAAACAAAGGTTCTATCCTGCAAGTTTGTGACCTAAATAGCTTCTATGGCATATGCTTGTGCCTCTGAGGGATCAAATGTTTTATTTCCAATTTAATTGCAAATATATGTTTAGGATATCAAGGATCTGAGCTTGTCTCTTCATTTTCTCTCCCTTAAAAAATTTTTTTCGTCTCGGCGATTGGGATTCAGATCCCGAGACATCGATTAGTTGCTTAAACACGATATTGTTTGTATATTATTTTCTTATTTTTGTAAGCAGCAATACAATAATTACAAAAACTCTCTGAATGAAGATGTCTATTGCATGTGTGCGTGCACTTGTGAGGTCTACCTATTTGTTGCAGACTTGCATACCTAATTGTGGGCCTCTTTCAAACACTTTTCTAGGTACATTAGCTCATTGATGTCTCCAATACATTGATATTCAACTTTATGGTATCTACCATTACATCTTTATATGTAAAAGTAACATAAATTTCCCTTCTGATTATCCTAATTTTTAAATGTGAACGGGATGATTTAGGATGGTTGAACTAGAGATTATGTTTTCTTTATTGTGATTGTATTCACATGTACTTGGTGAAGAGAATAATCTTATTCATTGAAGAAAATAGAGGGAAGGAAAAAACAAATATTAGGTGAATCACTTCATTTCATGTTAGAAGCTTTTATTCTTTCCTTGATTTTGACAATAAATCTATAGATCTTAAGAGAGAATTTTCCTTGATCAGAAAAAACAAAAAAAAGGGAGAGCTTAAGTTGTATGCATTGCAGACAAATTTCTATGATAAATATTATTTGGTAATTTAAAAAGAATGATAACTAACATGTTATTACAAGTAGAAAAGATTTTTCACTCAGTATATTTAACTTCAATCCAAAGAAAAAAAGAAAGAAAAGAAGGCATGTGGCTTGACTAAATCTGTCAAATGAGGTGTGGAGGGTGGCTCAGCCTTGAAGCTGCAGCCTGACTCAAAAGTTTGGTACAATAAGTTAGTTAAGATGTATAAACTCCAACCATACTCATTCCTTCAAACTCCAGCAAATTTTTTTAAAAAAAATCTGCCAACACATTGCTTTCTTCTCTGAAAAATATACCTTTGATACCAACTTCTCAACCTACAAGGCCTTGTAACCACTCTCCAAACTTTCCTTCACCATTACAATAATATTTCTCATTCCTTAGCTCTTTTCAAGTCAGTGAAAACATTCCTTCTTTATATTCTTGCAACTGACACAGGAGAAAACCATCATTTGTGTGCTAACTCTGGCCAAGAGTAGTACCTAGTATTTTTGTGAGTGGGAAAAAATGATGGAGTCAGGGGTTCCACTATGCAACATTTGTGGTGAACAAGTGGGCGTAGATAATGCTACTGGTGAAGTCTTTGTGGCTTGTCATGAGTGTAACTATCCTGTTTGTAAAACTTGCTTGGATTATGAGATCAAAGAAGGGCGCAATGCATGTTTACGCTGTGCAACTCCATATGATGGTAAGTAAATTTTGTTTTTCTTCTATGGCTACATCTGGATATTTGACTATTTGGCTTTATTTCTGATCCCATGTGAATAATAGTGAAAAAAGTTACTAAGGAAGTCTAACGTAGTACGATGCTTATTATTATGCAGAAAATGAGCAAGAATCTACTAACCATGCTGTAGTGGCTTCTCATCCTGATACTGCTCAGGTATTAAGTAATGTCGAGTGAAACTTCACACCTTTAGTCTACATGAACTCAACCTCATAGTCAATACTGACAAACCAAAGAGAAAGATAATGTAGGATGTCGGAGCTCATGCTAGAACTATCAGCACTGTTTCAACTGTGGACAGTGGTAAGTAGATGAAAGCTTGGCTGTGCAACATTTATAAGAGCTCTTTATAGTGTAGTTCAATAAAGGACATTATATTAACTTATTTATTCTTTTCTCGTGAAGATTATCATGATGATTCTGGGAGACAGTGCTACTCGTACATGATGTGATCCTCCCCAGAAAGTTATCCTCCGAATATGCCAGTTTTGGATCTTTTCTCTTGTAAGCTAGACTGGAAGTGCATGGCTTTGCCAAACAAAAGTTCTATCCTGCAAGTTTGTGACCTAAATAGAAGAACCAAAGTAAGACTGTTGTACAAGAAGCTGCTGAAGTTCCACCTGAGCAGCAGATGGAGGACAAGACACAGTAAGTAGGCCTTCGCAAAAGCAACTTAACTAGATATGATAAATTCGTTAAATTTGGAAGTAACCATGTTTTAGATAGGTTCTTTTGTCCAGATGCTAAATAACTACCAAGAGAACAAGGAATTTTTAGTTATAAAAGATTGATTTTTGATCCAACTTCAGTGGTTTTGAATCTTGAACTTGCTCTATCTTCATCATGCGTGTGGTAATTGCTTGTAATATAACTTGTGCAGGTTAGGAGATGTTGCAGAGCCACTTTCAAGAATCATTCCAGTGCCCAAGTCGCAAATTACTCCATACAGGATCGTGATTATAGTTCGATTGATAGTTCTCAGCCTTTTCTTCCACTATAGAGTAACACATCCAGTTGAAAGTGCCTATCCCCTGTGGCTTACTTCTGTTATCTGTGAGATCTGGTTCGCTTTCTCGTGGGTGTTGGACCAGTTTCCTAAATGGTCCCCTATCAACCGAGAGACATATCCTGACAGGTTATCCGCAAGGTTAGATATCTTCTGCATAAACATTCATACTTCTTACGTCTTGGTGAAAATTTTTATGCTTTCCTCTTTCAGATCCATAATTTTGCAGATATAACATATCCAAACTTCTTCACATTTTTTCACTTGAATTTAACTTTGTTTGAACGTTTCTAGGTATGAAAGGGACGGAGAGCCTTGTCAGCTTGCACCTGTTGATTTCTTTGTTAGTACGGTGGATCCCATGAAAGAACCTCCTTTGATTACTGCAAACACTGTTCTCTCAATCCTTGCAGTTGACTATCCTGTCGAGAAAGTATCCTGCTATGTATCTGATGATGGTGGTGCAATGCTTACATTTGAATCACTAGCTGAGACTTCTGAATTTGCAAGGAAATGGGTACCATTCTGCAAGAAATTTTCAATTGAACCACGTGCACCTGAGTTCTATTTTACGCAAAAGTTTGATTACTTGAAAGACAAGGTGCAACCTTCTTTCGTCAAGGAGCGCAGAGCAATGAAGGTACGAAGACGATTTTGTATTAAATAGCTTATCTGCTTCAAGAATTGGGCTGCACTGTTTAGATGATTAATCTTTAATTTGGTATTGCAGAGAGAATATGAAGAGTATAAAGTAAGAATAAATGCTCTAGTTTCCAAGGCTCAGAAAACACCGGAGGAAGGCTGGACTATGGCAGATGGAACTTCTTGGCCAGGAAACAACCCGCGCGATCATCCTGGAATGATTCAGGTAAGCGGTCATTTGTATTGCAACGAGCTTTGTACTAGCTGCTTTCAGATCATTTTGCTTCTTGAAGTTCTAGTATTTGTGAAACTTGACTATTCAACAAATGCATTTTGTAGTTCAAATAAGCACCGTGATATTTCTTCTTCACAGGTATTCTTGGGACATAGTGGTGTCCATGACATTGAAGGAAATGAACTTCCACGACTTGTTTACGTCTCAAGAGAGAAAAGACCTGGTTATCAACACCACAAAAAAGCTGGTGCTGAAAATGCTCTGGTGTGTTAAGATATAATTTATTAGCATTGATCTCAGATTAATTTTACTTAATTATTTTTACGAACTTACTATTTTAATTTCAGATACGGGTGTCAGCAGTTCTCACAAATGCACCCTATATTCTTAATCTTGACTGTGATCACTACGTCAATAACAGCAAAGCCATTCGTGAGGCTATGTGTTTCCTAATGGATCCACAAGTCGGAAGAGATGTCTGTTATGTGCAGTTCCCTCAGAGATTTGATGGGATTGATAAAAGTGACAGATATGCCAACAGAAACATAGTCTTCTTTGATGTAAGTATCATGAGCAACTAAGATTAACATCATAATATTGTATTACTTTAAAGCCTCTCAAGTGATTTTCTTCATCTATTTGAAATTGAAGAATAATCTAGCTTCATTCAACATCATACGGTTATTATCTGCCATGTAATATTGAATCTCTTGATGCTTAAAGATGGATTTTATCATGACTTCAGGTTAACATGAAAGGTTTGGATGGTATCCAAGGACCTGTATATGTCGGTACAGGAACTGTTTTCAATAGGCAAGCACTTTATGGTTATAGCCCTTCTCATCTGCCTGCAATACATAAATCTTCTTCATCTTGCTCTTGCTGCTGTCGCCGCAAGAAACCAGCCAAAGAGAAAGATCTTGCTGAGGTTTATCGTGAGGCAAAAAGAGAAGATCTAAATTCTGCAATCTTCAACCTAAGAGAAATTGAAAGTGAGTTTTCTAGTATCTTGGAACTAGTGAGAAATTGACCTCCATTATCTTTGGAACTTTAACCTTGAAGCTAACATTTTGGTATCTTCAGATTATGACGACCACGAGAGGTCCTTGCTTATCTCTCAGATGAGTTTTGAGAAAACTTTTGGCATGTCATCCGTGTTTATCGAGTCTACATTGATGGAAAATGGAGGAGTACCTGATTCTGCCAATCCATCGACACTGATCAGTGAAGCAATTCATGTTATCGGCTGTGGTTATGAAGAGAAGACAGCATGGGGAAAAGAAGTAAAAATTTGATCTCTCTCTTTTCAGGTCTTCTTTTGGTTTCACTTATGGATAGAAGGGGTTAACTCTTTTCTCTTTGTATGTCGTCTTCAGATTGGTTGGATTTATGGTTCAGTGACAGAGGATATCTTGACTGGCTTCAAGATGCAGTGCAGGGGATGGAGATCAATATACTGCATGCCGTTGAGGCCTGCTTTCAAGGGGTCAGCTCCTATCAACTTGTCAGACAGGTTGCACCAAGTTCTTCGATGGGCTCTTGGATCGGTGGAGATTTTCTTGAGTAGGCATTGCCCTTTGTGGTATGGATTTGGAGGCGGCCGACTCAAATGGCTCCAAAGACTTGCCTACACCAACACCATTGTTTATCCTTTCACTTCTCTTCCCCTCATTGCATACTGTATTATTCCTGCTGTTTGCCTTCTTACAGGAAAATTCATCATCCCAACGGTAAATGTTTCCGCTTATTTGACTTGTTTGCAACTTTTAAAATTGTTCAAATATTCGAAATTTTGCACATTAGGAGCTGGTATTAAGGATGATCTTTCTATAGTTTTTGTCACTGAATCAAATTCTTGTGCCTTCTATGCAGCTATCGAACATTGCAAGCATACTCTTCCTTAGTCTTTTTCTTTCCATCATAGTGACAAGTGTGCTTGAGCTACGATGGAGTGGTATAGGCATAGAGGACTGGTGGCGTAACGAGCAGTTCTGGGTGATTGGTGGTGTCTCTGCACATCTCTTTGCAGTTTTCCAAGGATTCCTCAAAATGCTTGCTGGTATAGACACAAACTTCACAGTTACAACCAAAGCAACAGACGATGGAGAGTTTGGCGAACTCTACCTATTCAAATGGACAACAGTCTTGATCCCTCCAACCACAATTCTCATTATCAACTTAGTTGGTGTGGTTGCTGGTTTTTCTGATGCACTCAACAAAGGATACGAAGCATGGGGGCCTTTATTTGGCAAAGTGTTCTTCTCATTTTGGGTGATCCTTCATCTTTATCCATTCCTCAAAGGTCTCATGGGACGCCAAAATCGAACTCCAACTATTGTTGTGCTATGGTCTGTACTGTTGGCCTCTGTGTTCTCACTAGTTTGGGTCAAGATTAATCCATTTGTCAGCAGAGATGACCCTTCAGCCATGGTTCAAAACTGCATTGACATGGATTGTTGAGCTTGGAAAAAGCTTTCTTGAACTATACCACATGTTTGATAATGTAGACTTTTTTCCCATGTAATGTGGAGATGAAAACTCTCAATTCTTGCACAGTTTGAGCAACTTGTGTCAGTTTTTTCCAGTAGAGACTTTTGATAATGAAGGGGACTGAAGAAGCTTTGTTTGGAAATAGAATGTTGAATCAACTTTGAATTGAAGCTTTTGAAATTACAAAGGTAAAGGAAGTTGAACTGACAATGAAAAATATTATACTCCCTTCGTACCATTTACATGGCACCCTGTAATTTAGCACGGTGTTTAAAAAAACAAGTTTTTGTAGTCTAAAATTATTCTTAAATATTTGTGCGACTAAGGTAAAAAAAAGAATTTTAAACGTTGTCAAAAAATCAAGTTTAACAGCAAAATCCTTGGAATGAAAGTAAATGCTCATGTAATATATAGCCTTAAAAAAAGGACAACCTTAATTATTCAGCCTGTTGTTGATAAGCCACCTTTGGAAAAACTACAATATTCCCAATTTCTGTCACAGTACCTTCTTTTTTTGTCCCTCATTCACACACGATATCAATTTTAAATTCGACTAAGTTGAATTTGCATATTAAAAAATTTATTTTGAATAGTGACACTATCAAAATAATTTTATTCTTCAAAATTCGATTCGAAACTGATTTGAGTTATTACTTTTATGGATTCATGTTAGTCAAAGGTAAGTTGTCTTTTGTCACAAAAGCAAGAATTCTCAAGTTGTGTGGACTACAATACTTTAATCCAAAGGGTAGAATCACATAATAACGAATAAACTAGTATTCCAAGCAAAGAATAATAATGAAAAATGTTTTTATGAAAAGCATATTAAAAAATGAAACTTGGAGTGCACCTGGGTGCAGCAGAAAATATTTGGATTCTGATTAAGCTACTAGTGTTTATATCATTTTATATAGTTAATAATGTCCTTTTCTCCGTACTAAGTGAACAAAATAATCTCTACTATTTATATTTGTTTTTTTTTTAATATCCTTTGCTTCGCACTTAATTAATTTACAAAATATAATAATGCTCGATCAATCTTTGGAAGTCGCAATTTCGGCCTTTGACCTTTTCGAAACAATTTTCTACTAAATTTTTTAAATCCTTTTGCATGTGATGGCGAACATGACTAACTAAAATGTAATTGCGTAAATTAGAAGTGAATGACTTAGAACATGAACTCAAATGGATTAGTTGATTAAAAAAATAATTGATATGTATTAGGGGATGGACAAGATCAGATAAACAGTTCTAAGTGTTAGAAATTATGTTATGAATAAGTTCATGTTTAGATATAAATATTGATAACATAAATTAAACACGAGAAACTTATAACTTTTGATTGATTTTTAACTTATAAACACTTGATCAATAGTAAATATTATTTTCACACGCATAAACAACCCAAAAAGTGCTTATAAGTTTTGCTTATAGGCTTGTTTGAATGATGATAAATACTTATGTGTACTCAATATTCACATGAAAACACATTAACTCAACCATAGAATAATAAATTTTAATTAATCATAATGGTCAATCGTCAACTATATATATAAACACATACTCTATTATACATCTATTAATTTCACATAAAACAACTCATGTCACTTATCGTCCATCTTTACTAGTCCCTTATACTATTTTGAGATATTTAACAATACTTGTTCACTTTATGAAATCAAGAGATAATTTTATACTTAATTTCTAATTTATCTTTATTATTATTTATAATCATTACACTATTATATTTTTCAAAATATTATATTTATTATATTCAAAAAATAATTTAATAAAATTATTTCATCATTTGTTACTTTTTAATTCAGTCAAAAATTATGTATGTGTTCACCTTTTTGGCCCAACTCAACTCTACGTTAATGCCTCAATCCAAGGAGTCCACTAGTAATCCACAAATTAGTCACTTCGAATTTGTTCCTTCCGTAAATTTTCAAAGTCCTTTTCTTGTACAAACTCCAACAAACTCTTCTCACATTTCTCAAAAAGTTCTCTTCTTTTCCTTCTCCCAATCTTCCATCTTCCTTCTTCTTCTTCAACTATGCTTCCAAATCCCTCTTCTTTCTTCCTCTCCTTCACCCTTGTCCTCTTTCTCCTCTCCACAAAATCATCATCTCAATCCACTAATCTTGACCCAAACCAACTCAAAGCTCTCAGATCACTAAGTGTCCCAACAGGAAAAGACCCTTGTTCCCCCCTTCACAAATCCACCATTTGTGACTCTTCAACTCCCTTTCACCACCTTATTTCCCTCAAATTCATAAACTGTTCAAGTGATGTTACATTGTCTCAAACAGCTCTCGAAATCCTCTCCACTCTCCAAGACTTACAATTCATCAATTGCCCTGTTTCTCCTATTCATTTCCCCTCTGAGCTTTCATCCAATCTCCAATCCTTCACTTGCATCAACTCCCTCAAGAAACTCACAAGTGTTTGGCTAATTCGATTGCGCAATGTGGAAAGTTTAACAGTATCAAATGTTCCTGTTTCTGCTAGTGGCCCTTCAATAATCTTGAATAGTATCAAGAGCTTGCATACTGTCACAATATCTCATACAAATCTCAAAGGGGTTCTTCCTGCAAAATGGCATATGAATCTTACTTATGTTGATTTATCTGGGAATCAGCTAAAAGGGGAAATACCAAGTTCTTTAACTGAGCTTGAAAATCTTGTGCATTTGAATCTTTCTTCAAATTCACTCAATGGAACTATACCAAGTTCATTTGGCAACTTACTTTCTTTAAAAAATGTGTCATTAGCTTCAAATGATCTGTCTGGAAGTATTCCGAAATCCATTGCTGCAATTCCAGGATTAGTCCATCTTGATCTTGGATCAAACAGGTTAAATGGAAGTGTTCCAAAGTTCATATCAGATATGAAGGGATTGAAATACTTGAATCTTGAAAGAAACAATTTCAAGGGGGTTCTTCCATTCAATGCTTCTTTTATCAAGAAATTAGTTATGTTCAAAGTGGGAGAAAATTCAAATCTTTGCTACAATCACTCAACACTGTCTTCAAAATTGAAACTTGGCATTGCACCTTGTGATAAACATGGATTGCCATTGTCTCCACCACCTCCTAAGGAAGATCTCACTGACGATACCGATGATTCTGAAGACGATAATAGTCCACCACCTAAACATGAACATGGACCAAGCAGGGTGGTTTTTGGTGTGGCTATTGGTCTTTCATCCATTGTGTTTTTGATTATTATCTTGGTTCTATTGTCCAAATGCTGTAAATGATGATGAGTGTAAATTGAGGCAAAATTCTTGGTCCAGTTAGGTTTGGCAAATGTCCGCAAATAGGATTTCAAAATTTGTTCATTAACTGTATACTTGGATCTTGAGGGAGAGTATAATGTTATTTACTCGATTTGTGTGTCGCATATTGCTGAAGGATAAAAGCTCCATTTCTCAGTTATTTAAATCCTTTTCGTCATTTTATGTATATCTAGTAAACAATGTCAGCTATAGAACAATAGTGGACAAATATTGGGTAATATTGATCGGAAAGACAGGCCAAACTGACCTTCTTATCCTCAATTGCCTTTCTACTCATGTTCGTAGCTCGATCGAAGATTAAAATTGTGGTCCAGCCTGTCTCGGGAGTGGCTTGACTAACAAACTAGAAGAGGCCATATAACTATTTGTTGTTGTGTACATTGTCTTTCATTATTAATCATTTTTTTTATATCTAGTATTTTCTACTTATGGGGCTTGATTCTTGAGATGAGGATTTCTCCAAAATAATTTCTCTGTCTCTATGAGCTAATGATAAGATCTACATACATTTTATTCTCAGACTCTACTTGTGAGATTTCACTAAAAATGAGTTGCGTTGTACAAGTTGACTAAATGTCGAGCCAGGAGATTTTCCTAACTTGTTGACGATACACAAACAAGCAGTTAGAAATATTGTAATATATGTCTAGTGATTGTAACACACAAACAACCCCTCCCCCCAAGTTTTTTTTTTTAAAAAAAAAATTAACCAAAGTAATGAGGTAAAAAAGTACCATATGTGATTATCGGAAGCATGGATTAAATTCTCCACTAACCATTCTCTAACTGAAATTTTTTTATGTGTGGTTCATGCTACAGTCAGATGTTCCTTTTTATGCATTGGGAATTGGGATCAGCACGCATGCAACACCACGAACTTTTGTAGTGGTTCAAATGTTCGGTGATGATGTTATTCGATTCGAAATTTAAGAAAAAAAAGTAATTTTTTAAAAATTTGTAAGTTAAAATAAATGAAAAATATTTGTATCTCTATAGATCATCTTATTTAGAGTAAAATTGACATTTTAAAGCTACTTGTTTTGTCTAACAATAGTTATCTACTGACTTGACACAAGAATTAAAAAGCAGTAAATAATAGAAAATTTTACTAAATCACCTTTATTAAATACTGTCCAACAATAGTTGTCCAATGTCCAGTGTCCACTATTGATTAAGAAGCAATAAATGATAGAGATAATTTTATAAAATCACTTTTTGAATATAATAAATATGCTGTCTTCAAAAATTTAATAAAAAAATAACTATAATTAATGATAAAGGTAAATTAGGAACTACGTGTCAAATTATCTCTTAATTTTATAAAGTAACAAGTATTGTTTGACATTTATTTTTAGTATAGTGTACAAGAAGGAATATAAGTCATTTGAACATTGAAAAATAAATATTACTATTTAATAACAAGGGTAAAATAGACACAAAGTAATAAACTATTCCTTGATTTTATAAACTGAACAACAATTATTGAACATTCCAAAATAGCATAGTGGACAAGTAAAAATGAACGGATAAAATAATCTATTTACTAAATATAGAAATACATAATTTTTTTAGATGGATTAAAAAAAAGTATAGCATAAATTTTTAGTAATATATGTTAATCTATTAGTGTTGTCGAATATGCACATATCTATAAAACACATTTTTGAATTTACTGACTGTAAATCCATAATAAATCTTCTTAAGCACTATAGTTCCTTCTCTAACCATGTTCCTTCTCTAAATTTAGAATGAATTGTTAGTTTTGTTTCTGAACTATTGATAGTGTTAAGAATATCCATTTACTTGACTAATTAAACTTAAATGCATCTCTGATTTTGTAACAAGAGTGAAATATATCCCTAAATTCTTGCCATGTTAAGGGGTGTTTTTAATACTTGTGATAGTTTGGAGGTGTATTTTAGTTAGTTAGTCAAGCAGAGAGTGTTTTTAAGACCATCAATAGTTCAAAAATAAAACTAATAACTTGTGCAAAGTTTAGAGGTATTTTTGATAGTTTTCTCTTCGTAATATTGAATCAGCTATACTTTTGTAAGCATGCATATGCTCATGATTTAATATTTGTTGAAATTGATTCACAAACAAAAGTATGAACTTTGAACTTTGGTTCATACGTCTTATTATTAATCCAGCTCAAACTTAAGTTAACACAATTATTTAAATGAACAAGCTTGCATATACGTTTGAACTTTAATTGTTTATGTTGATATTCTGCGAGCATATTTTATATACTATATAGTTTACACAAATCTAATTATAAGATCTGTTGTTTGTTTTTTTTGTACAGAGTGATATTTGGTACTTGATGATATGAGCTATGAGTTATAATTAACATGTGATCATGGGTTCTCTGTTAGCATATGTTAAGTTTCATATATGATAACCAGACCCAGACTAATATGGTAGTTGTAGACAGAAAATACCAACCCTATTTGTGGGTTTAGCAGCATAGAATTAATATAATAATGGAAAGATCAATTTGTCAGCTTTACCGTGTTCATGTGTTTGTTAAGTGCATGGTTGGTTTTTTATTTACTTATTCCAATCTTAGTACAAAGGGAACATGCTCTTACTGATTATTTTTTATTGGATAAAACATAATGGCTCTTTAACTTCACTAAAGGTCAAGAAAAGTTTTAGACGTTTGGGGACTCATATTTATTTTCTTGAATTCGAGAAGAAAGAGATACCGAACTCAAATCTTTTTCACATTCGTTTTACGCGAGGCAACAAAACTAACTTCAATCCGTTTAATTTATTGAAGTTTGGACGAGTTAATAATCCATTCATTTATTAACTCAATTCATCTCAACTCATTTAAAATTGGGTTGATATGTAACCTGATTGACCTGAGAGAGTTCTTGTCATAATATTTTTAAAATATTTTTTTTGAATTTCATATGTTTTATATAATTAAAAAAAAATAAAATATATATATATATATATATATATATATATAATTTAATTAAGTACTAAAATATTGAAAAAAAATAAAATAAGTAATACTTAGTAAAAGTTGAATCAGGTTGGATCTTAGCCTAATAACCCATTACTCAATCCATTTTAACTCAAACCATTTTAATCCAAGCAAATTCGGATTGGATTGAATCTTGACTTGTTTGTTGTTCTGACCCATTATGGTTCGCTCAAATTTGACCCAGCCCACCCAATTTTCGCCCTTAGTTTTACACATTACATAGTCATAATCGAACCATGTCGTTTTTTGTACAAATTTTGATTAGATATGCTGATAAAAACATATTGAGCCTTAATCTATGTTGTTAAGTTTGAATGTTTAAAAAAAAAAGAAAAAACTTGTACAGCTTTGTTGGGAACTTATGTAACTTTATGGAAGGTTTTAAGTCATTAAACTGGTGCGAGCAATATAAAGAATGAAAAATGAACAAAAATTTTCTTAAATTATGCATTAGGAATAAAAATATTCTCAATTAATAATTTGATCCAAAAATATTTTTATCTTCAATGTTGGTCCAAAAATATTTTTATTATTACTTAATGAATTAAAATGGTCATTTTTCGAATACACATATTATTTCTTTTCTTTTTATTCATTTTAATTTAAAATCAAGAGCTTAAAAATATTTTGTTTAATTTATTCAAATACTAAAAATATATATAAAAAATTACATTAGACTAAAAATACTTAAAATAAATTAATTAAAATATGTTTTTAGGGAAATTAATATATTCGCCTTCATTACATATTAATTTTAATAAATTATTAAACCTCATTTTGCTGCTGATGCGTACAAATAAAAGAGTTGTTTTTTTTTTAACCTTAAAAAAAAAAAAAAAGAGTTGGGGGTCACATATACACAAGGAAGAAGTGTTTTTTTTTTTTTCATTTTTCTTTTACAAATGAACAATTGATGAAGACGAAAGAAAAATAAAATCAATTCTTTTGTCAGTGCATGTAGCACGTGCGATAAGTGATGAGACGCAAAAATGAAAAATGTGTACATGGCTCTTGTGGTCAGCTTGCATACACGTCTACTCTTTTTTGTGGTGTTGAATCAATGTGTTTCACTAAAAATACAATCTATGGATATCTGTTAATCAATTTTCATTAAGAATCCAAAATATGAGTGCAACAACAACTGCAGTTTTCTCTTCAAATTCCATATCTCACTTGCCTTCCTTCTCTCTTTTATGTAAACCCAACTTGGGAATCCAAATACCCAAAGGTACTTGTAAATTTCCATTTAATGAGTTATTTATATTGAAATTGTAATTTTAATTGGGAAGGTAATGTGAAAATCTTGGGTTTTGTTATTATTACTGGAGTACTATACTATTGGAATGGAAATTTACAAGCAAGAATCTTGTTACAATGTAGTAGAGTAGTAATAACTATGTTTAGCTCTCTGCAACCCTTTGCCTCCTGGTAGGAGCCAAATGTATTAGTCGAGGTACATGCAAGCTGACGCTAAAACTACCTCACAAATAGTCCATGAAATTGATGGATCAGAAATGTGGGGTTTGAGTGTTCTTTGTCCTTTGAATTTGGTTATTATTTGTGGTTTAATTTTTCTTTTTTTGACACTTTGATTATCATTATGGCATGTTATGACTATTATTTAGGATGATTTGTCAGGTCGTCTGTAGTATTTATGACTGTCTTTAGTTACGTAATTTCTCCCTGTACTATTTTTTCTTGAGCCAATGGTTTATTGGATGTGGGAGTACATGTATTTGTTGTTGGCTTGCCAGGTACTTGTCGGAAGATTATGCTTTTTGTGGTAGTTGTAGGAATCAAGAGGGGTGAGAAGTAGATGAGAAGAAGAGACTCACTATGCCTATTATAGCTACATCTGCTTTTCGATTTAACTTTGTGGATATTTTTCTGTTTAACTCGATATATTTTATAATCACCATCTCTTGTAAGTGTGAATGTAGTTGAAAGGAGTGCTTGGAGGAAATACATGACCTCTCTGTCATTCTTGAATTTTTTTTTTGTGTGTGTGTTGTGTGTGGGGTGGGGGTCTTTGACCTTATTAGGATCGGTAAGGCCTAGCCCCCTTGCTTGTACTTTCCCCTATTGAGGATTTTTATATTAATAAAAGGCCGTTATAGCGGTATAAAATTGAAAAAAAAATTCACAAAGGAGACTAAGATACCTCAACAGTCTGATATTGGCTAGAGATGCACATCAGGACTATGGAATAGAAGTAATTTTGTAGCCTGGCTTCAATCGTTCCAAATTGACCTCCAGCCTTGGCACACAGATGTTTGAGCCACTGGTGATCTCCTTTCGCTGTGTTCATGCTTTTTTTTTTTTTGGCTTTCCATTTGGTGATAATGTTTGTTAGTTCGACATACAATTGTACATGGATCTTGTGATTATGTATATACTTTTTATTTCAGTCCACTAGAAATGATAAACCCAGCGTCACTGGTAAGGCATATATTTCATCCAGACATCACGATGGGTACACATCTTATTAGATTAGCATGAATTCGGGAAATTTAAACTGAGGTATTGATTTTTGATGCAGCTTGTTCAATTTGGCAGAGATTGCATATGGGCTTTCCGTGAGTACAAATCGTAGGGATTGTCATTGCTCAACTCTCTCCATCATAAGTTCTGATGGACGCAGGCAGTGGAGGTCTTCAAAAAGTGCTACACCAAGGAAAACATCCAAACGAAATGAGCTCAATATACAGCCATCCCCCGACAGTAAATCGTCAAATTCATTAAACCAGGAAGAGATCATTTCTCTTTTCAAGAGAATACAATCTTCAATTTCAAAAGGTGATTGTACAAGTTCAAAGAAAAGAAGTGCCAAGTCCCCTGAAGAGAAGCCCGCTATTGATTCGGTCTTGGATATCCTTCGTCATTCAAAGACAGAACCAAAAGGTAGTGAATTTGTTTCAGTTTTGCCCAAAGCTTGTATCCAATCCTTCCATCTTTTCCTAAAATTTTATCCAAATGATCGTCTCTTTTGCTTTTAAAGGTACAACATCAAATACGAAGGATGATGAGGGTTCGACTCATCAAAGAGATGAAAAGGAAGCAGAAACAGAATATTCACCATCACCAGATCCAAGATCAACACGCCCACGGTCAAGCTTTGTGAAAAGATCCCCTTTACAATCTCCATTTAACTCCAAAGGAAAAGTTAAGCTCAAGACGAAGACATCACTGGATAATCATGTTGAAAGGGAAGCAGTCAAAGTTGAAGAAATGAAACTTCCACAGCTTAAAGAACTGGCAAAAACCAGAGGACTTAAAGGTTATTCAAAACTGAAGAAAAGTGAACTAGTGGAATTGCTCACCTGATGTTAATAACAGTCAAAGATGATCAAGTTGTCCATTATATACTTGCAGTTAACTGCATGACTTGTCTTTTTGAAACAAGATGGAAGAGCAGAATACTGTGGGAGTTTTGACACATTCATTTGTTGGTTGCTTTGTAACGTATCTTGTCTACAAGTAATGCAGCATTTTCCTCCATAACAATAATAGGACAGAATGACCGATTAACAAAAAAACTACTACTTGTAATAATAGCTGACATTTTTTTTTTTTCCAAAAAGAGAACACATTTTCTTACGTAAAGAAAAATCCATTTAACCAAATAAATATCTTAATATCAATCTACAATGATGCACATTTACACTTCAAGCCTACACAGATCTATAAGTATTTAACCGAAAAAAAAAGAGATATCTATAAGTAAAAGATATAAATATTTTTCTGGGAACTCATATGGTTACTGTACTATCAAATATACAAAACTAAAAAGAACAATTTTAAAATGCTAAATTGACTGATTTGAACATAACAGGTTAAAAGGGAAAGTCGAAGATATATTGAAAGAAAAATATTTCCGTTGCCGGGACTTGAACCCGGGTCTCTCGGGTGAGAGCCGAGTATCCTAACCAACTAAACTACAACGGATTTGTTATGTGTTGTTGAGTTATTTTTTATATCTCGGATAATCACTACATTTTAAATAAAATTTTTGAAAAATTTGCCACTCATTTCACGCAAATCATCATAAGTTATTGTTTTCATCTACTTGTGTTGATCAACGATTATTATTTCTCATCATCTCTATATTATCACCAAGTTTTAGATATACTTATTTCACGCAAATCATCATCATAATTTTCTTTTGAAATGTCTTTTGTTGAGCCGAGGGTTTACTAAATATGTTTATTTAGTGTTACACTTATGGACACTTGCTTCTTTAATTTGCAAGAGTTGTTGCTCGACTAGGCAATGTCTTTAGTAGATCAACTTCAACATTGTATATCCGCTGCACTAACTCACTCAATTGACAAAACAAAAGGCCACAGTGCTATATTTTGTTAAGAATCAATCACTTTCAATACAATCAATTAATCAAACCCCAAGTCAACTCAGATCCATTATTCTGCTTAATTTATAACAGGGAACAGCATGAAACAGAAAGGCAGACTCAGATGTCACATAGGAGTATCAAACAAGGACAAACAGAATGTAAATCATGTCTCAACAACTTTTTCAGAATCTCTTAAAAATAAATGAAGAAAATCTCAAGTATATAATCCCACTTAGAATCGACCAAGAATTTGGCACAGATAATGTGAAAAGATGTAGCAATGGTATAAGTTATGCTAATTTATGTATTAAAAATACTGAAACCTTGCTATCTGCAAGGCGCGGGATAAGATTTGAGGCAAGAAACAATTAACTCTATTTACCGCATTAAAACAAATTAATACGGCAAAACCATGGTAGCAAAAAAACTATTATCAGGCATGCTATCAACAAGTTACAAAATGGCTGTCCACTGCAGCATCTTCTATGTCGTTCTGCTGAACCAGCACCGCCTGCAATATATCTTGCTTCATTCCACTCTTCAATGAATCTATTGTCGCTGACACCTGTCACATTTTTTGCAATCTCCCGACAAATTTCACACAATCTGCACGAGGATACAGGGACGAACTAACAAATTTGAGTTGGAAATTCATCTTTAAAAAGCAGCAAAACATTATAAACTCCTGAATTTCATGCTTTAATTATTACTGTTTATGCTAAATTACCCTTACCAAGCAACTCAATCACTTTAACAATTTCAATACCAGAGTTTTCTATGATTGAAGAGGATTTCCAGGTTAGGCACATAATGCCATTCATTTAGATTGCTTAGAAAAAACAAGAGTTCCCTGACCAGACGTAACAAGCTCTTGAATTTAGGAGCCGATCATTAAAAAAAGATCATCTTAGCTGGCGTTTCTTGCGAAGGAGTTGGGAATAGGGTAATAATCATGTTGCTATTTTGAAAGAGTGATAAAAAAAAAGATCATCTTAGCTGGCGTTTCTTGCGAAGGAGTTGGGAATAGGGTAATAATCATGTTGCTATTTTGAAAGAGTGATAAAAAAAAAGATCATCTTAGCTGGCGTTTCTTGCGAAGGAGTTGGGAATAGGGTAATAATCATGTTGCTATTCTGAAAGAGTGATAAAAAAAAAAAAAAGATCATCTTAGCTGGCATTTCTTGCGCAAGGATTTGGGAATAGGGTTATAATCATGTTGCTGTTCTGAAAGAGTGAAAACCATCTATCACATGTACTTCAGAACATACACTAGAGAAAGTTCTAATATTTCCACTTATTCTGTTAAGAACAAAGCTTTGTACTCTTGAAACATATGATTTTCCTATGCTTCAACAGCTTAAGAAGAGGGGTTTATGATCTAAACATAACCGGGAATTTGAAATCCCTATTTAAAATAAGCGATAGGAGAAATTATCCAGTTATGCATCATCCAGCACGCCATGCTACCAAACCGCAAGACAGCAGGCAGCACTAAAAACCAGAGAAAGTAGTTTTCTTTTTTCCCTTTGCTCTACTAATCAATATAATTCATATGCAACATAAAATAACCTAATAATTGAAACAGAAGGAAAGAAAAACTGAATCTTTGTGGATTAACTCCAAAGGTGTCGATTATTTCACGGGGTAATGCAATACTCTTGGAACCTAATGGCCACCAATTCCTCTAAAGACCAAGCTTTAACTAGACATGAATACACAGTACAGTGAAAGCAAGCAAAGATTATCAAGGTAGACAATGATAAACAAACTTGAATCATCGGTAAATAAGGACCAGGAAAAAGCTAAAAATTGAAGTTACCTATTTCCTTTAAGCTTAAACCAAGTCTCTGCACAATGAGTATGAACAAATCCAAGCTCTCCTTTACACCCGCAACCAATCTCAATCAAATCCACAAATTTTTTCCCTCTTTCAAATGTATCCAAATGGCATATCCTACACACCTTTTCAAAATCATCAACAGTCAAATTCTCCCCCAGTTTTCCATCCCCAATATCATACTTCACATCAATTGAAAAACTCTCTTGCTTCAAATCCTTCACTTTCACCTCATTTTCAAGATTTTGATCTAATCTGACAGTGATTACCGTCTCCAGAGCTCTCTTATTCTGAGTATCGATCTCCTTATCCATAACTTTTTCCTTCTTTCGCAAAATCTCATCCAAAACAACTAATGACTAAAAGGGTAAGTGAATCGGGAAGAAATTATGATAATATTAATTGAACCTCAGGGGGGCCAATTTGGGAAGTGAGAAAATAGAGATAAGAAGGTCAAGATCCACACAAATAGTACAAAAAGACAACGGCTTTTTAATTTTTGTGAATTGTTTCCTACATTGGTGTCAACCGATTTGTGATCTTCTGCATACTTATACGTCGTGGTTTAACTGATCCATAAGGTTGACGAAGCAGTAGACTTTTCAAGTGGGTTGCCCGTTTAGATGCCACGATCATGATTTCAAATTATGGTCTTTCGTCCATTTTTACTTATTTATGTCCTTATGTTATTTTTGAATATCTAATAATATTTACCTATTTTATAAGAGATAATTTTATACTTAATTTCTCATTTACTCTTATCATTAATTATAGTTATTAACTTATTATATTTTTCAAATTTCATCATTTATTACTTCTTAATTTATGTGTCAAATCAATAGAACACGACAAAGATGAACGGAGGAGTAATAAATTAAGTAGGCATGGTTTTTAATTAAAAAATTTAAAATTGGGTGTAGAAAAAGAGTAAATGGGGAGAGGATTAAGTAGGCATGTTTCGATGTGAAATTGAAAATAAAAAATTATCTTCAAAATGAAAAATGATAATTCAAAAAAAAAAATGGAAGTTATAATTGATCATGAACATAAATTGTTCTTACTTTATATGAGTAATGGAGTGAAAATATATTTTTGTTGTTTTTTCAAATTCTTGAAAATCTCAAATTGAGTTTCAGAGTTCTATAATTAAACCTGTTTATCAAAGTTCAATTTTGAAAAAAATAAAATTATTTTATAGACAAAGTTTCTTTAAATTACATGTACAAATAAAGCTTTAATTCCAAATCAGATTAATTTCAACTTATGTCCAAACAGGTTAAAGGAAAGAAAGGAGGATCCATGTATCATTTTTTTTCAACACTTCAAATTATTTACTAAATCAAAGATGTCCATATTCCTTTTTAAGCTGGTAATAGGGGAAAAGGATAATAAGGTAGAGAATCAAATTCTCACAAAGTCAGATTTCAAGTAGCCATTTGACTTAGCTATTAAGGGATTGCTTGTCCATGCAAGATGAAATCATGATATAAAATCATATGAATAAATATTTATTCATAATATATAAAGCAAAACACAGGGAATATCATAAATAACATACTCCAATCTCATCTTTACTTCTCCAATTTAAAAATTGCTATTGGACTCCTAACAGAGTACTTGGTCGAACACCATTTTATGTATCCTTGTGAAAAACTTGTTGAAGTTGAGCGCTTAAATGTTACTTGATAGGACAACTTCTGTTTCAAAGCTGAGAATTTCAAGATTCTAGGCTCAATAGTCAACGTGACGCCATCAACTCCAATTACTTCAACTGTGTAAATCGAATTAGCCTCACCAACATTAGTCACTGTCCTTCTGTAGGTTTGAGCAGATGATCCAAGATCAATTGAAAACGAAGGATAATTCAACTCTGCTTCAGCTATGCCCGATGTGCAATGCACCTTCCTATTCAAGATGGTACTAACTTGTTGATCGGTGTAGTTTAAGCCACATAAGTAAGCCAAATAATCTTGTGGCTGGATGTCATAAACTAGGCCAGGATCATTTGCCTTTGATGGGTTTACGTGTCCTGATCCAATGGTAAATAAATCAGCAGGATTGAGCTTTTCATCCTGAATCGGATGGTTGCCAAGGTTGACTAAATCAGCAGTCGTCATGATTGCAGACTTAATTGCAGCTGGAGACCAATCGGGATGTGCACTCTTTATCAAGGCTGCTACACCTGCAAGGTGAGGGCAAGCCATCGACGTGCCAGAGTCGATGTTGAACGCTGATGTAGCAGATGGTGTCACCCCTTCAGGGGGTCCTTTCCATGCTGCAAGGATATTCACTCCAGGGCCAATGATATCAGGCTTTAATATCCCTGGACTTATATCATATGGTCCCCTAGAAGAGAAGTAAGCAACTACTGGTGCGTGCTTGTCTCCAAATCTTGTTCCCTTGAATGATATTGTTGCTACGGGAGCTGATGTTGATTTTGTATAGTTTTCTATCTTTAGTCCGTCAATGTAACTGACATGTGTAGCAGGAAGGACATGAACATCTGCAATTGTTGTATAGCCGTGCTCTTTGTCATTCCTGAGAATCATGGCAGCGCCACTAGCATTTTTCACTGCCTGTCCTTTTTCTATTCTGGTAAAGGCACCCGTGGTTTCACACAACACTATTTTACCCCTGACATCAATTCTATCCAATGGCGCACAATCACCGCCATCTATGAGGGGCAATAATTTTCGTGAGATTTTTGCTGATTGAAAGGCCGATTCGCCCTCATATTCAGCTCCATTACCCAGAATTGCCACCGCACTGATCTTTCTATCTGTTGAACTAGCACCTACAGTCAGAATCCATGGGGATCCATTCTCTATAGTAACTTTAGATGGTCCGCTATTTCCTGCTGCGCAACTCACAAAGATCCCCTTTTCAATTGCCCTATATGCTCCATTTGCCATGACATCTACATAGGGAGGTTGAGACAGTGCTCCGATGGAAATGGAGAGCACATCTACCCCGTCTTCAATGGCAGCATCATAACCGGCTAAGATAGAGACTTCCGAACAACCATTATCATCACAGACTCTGTACATGGCCAAATGAGCACGGGGTGCAATGCCAACAGCAGTGCCATTAGCATTACCAAGAAAATTGGCACCATCCACAAAGTTGCCAGCGGCTGTGCTTTAAGTATGTGTCCCGTGTCCATCTCCATCCAAAGGTGATGTAGCCTTGTCAACAAAGTTCCGTGCTCCAATAAGCTTGTTGTTGAAAAGGTGATGAAGTCTTGTTAACAAAGCTCCGTGCTCCAATAAGCTTGTTGTTACAAGCTTTGAAATTGAACTCGCATTTGCCTTTCCATTTGGCAGGGGGTGGAGGCATTCCGCTGTCACTGAATGAAGGATGTTGCGGAGTTATTCCAGTATCCAGCAAACCAATAATCACACCTTTACCAGAATTTGAGGCATTCCACAAGCCAACGTTCTGGTGCAACCCAAGGAAACTTGGAGTGTGTGTGGTATGCAACTGCAGCACTCTTTGGGGACGCGCAGATACAAATCCTGGTTTCTTTTCCATCATTTTCACTTCATCTGATGACAGCATTGCAGAAAATCCATTGAGCACATGACGATAAGAATAGATAATGCGCGATGAATGATTAGAAGTTGTAGGCAAAAATGACTGATGCCAGAGGAATACATCTTTTGAATCAGTGAAAACAAAATCATCAGGCAACTCAAGCTGCACAATGTAAGTTTCTAAATCATTTTTATTAATAAAATTATCAGCAAAAGTTCTTTTTGATGAATGAAGCAATATGACACTGCAAAAAAAGATTGAAACGAATTTGAGATCCATGTTTTTTTTTTTTGTGTGTGTGACTATTACTTTCAGTAAGATGTGCATTATATAGGGGTTTTTTTTCATGAAGATCAATTCAATATGTATGAATTTTCCAAAGTTGGATCAACGTACATTAGTTACCATTTAGACTTGTTGATAGTCTAAACAGTCAAATGTTTCATCCTTTTATGTGATATGACCGTGTATTTCTTATGGCAAGTAATTCAATTTTCAACCAAACATATATATTAGCTTATTCAAAATTTACAAAACAAGAGTTTAATGGGAAAATGCATTATTATAATGGATATCCATTACTAATCAGTTGTTGAATTGACGAAACTAAGAAGAATATATGCTAAAAGTGGAAACAAAAAACATTAAAAAGTTGAATTACTAAATTATTCTTTAAAAGTTAAGTAATTATTTTGTCATTCAATTAACACCAAACACTTTATTTTGATAGTATTAAAAAGTAAATACCTATCCATTAGTAATAACATTTTACTAAAATGAAGCAAGAGAAAATGGATACATTCTTTTTAGTCATTCAATCTGGTGGAATTAGTTTTCAGTTTTCATCTCCACACTTATTGCAAATTTCTATTTAATATTTTAGAGTTTTTTTTTTTTAATTTTTGATAACATATATATATTTAGATCTTCAATTATTTTAAAATTAATATGCTATTTATTCAAAAAAAATAAAATCAAAAGTCGTTCTCTTAATCTATTGATTACACCTTTTAATTCCTCTCCATCTACAACCCTTTTTATCTTTCTCTCTACTTAAGCTAGAAGTTGAAAACATGTTTGTTCCCATTAATAATAAATTGAAAGGAGACAATCACATAGTTATAGAATATGAGAAATTTTTATTATTAACCTTTGAAGATCTTTTATTTTATTATATATAAAAGAAAATTTTCAGCCTGATGAGTGGCAATCACACATATGCAGATTTTTTTTAAAAGAAAATTCCATATTTCTTGTCTTTTTCCCCTTTTTTTAATTTTTCTTTTTAACATTTTATAAAAAAATCTAATGAAAAAGTACAAGCAACGGGGACTATAGGTCTTACCTTACTAAATCCTATCATCGTTACGTTATCATTATTTTTGTTTCTATCATCTTGCTCATTGTTAACGAACGACTAGAATTATTTTTAGAGTATTATTCACTGTATTTCAACATTTTCATGTTTTATTTGAAAAACTTGGTAAGACATGATATATATGAAAAAAGAAACTGTTGTGTTAAATAGACCGGATAGAGCAAGAACACAGCTAATAATTTGAGAAAATAAAGATAAAGAATAATAGAACACACAGATTTACGTGGAAA
>DF357803.1:62192-81859 GCA_000787875.1 Solanum virginianum
AGGAGAAAACTATGACAATTCTCTCTTTATATTTGGAGCAACTAATCTCTCTATATTTTTCTCTAACTCTCTCAATATGTTTTTCTCTCTAATTTTTGGGATGATCTTTAATGCCTATTTATAGGCAACTACACAAGCAAGAAACAAACTTGATGACCTAATTGCTTAGCAAATTTGTTTTGACAATTTACCAAGTTAGGCTAGCCTAATTATAGGCAATTACACAAGCAAGAAACAAATTTGATGACCTAATTGCTTAGCGAATTTGTTTGACAATTTATCAAGTTAGGCTACCTAATTTTACCAAGTTAGGCTACCTAATTTGATACAAATTTGACCAAGTAAAATTCTACCACCAACAATCAAAGCCTTGCAATCAAATTTTTTGCTTGGTTTATCTTGGAATTTTCCTCTTTTAGTTTTCCTCAATGGCTTGATATCTTTAAGACGAGGGTTTCCTTTCCAGACCCTACTTGTGGTAATCCACTTGGTATATTATTGTTGTTTAGTTTTTCTCACAATCAGACTCTATAAACGTACAAGATAATAATGTAATTTCTAGATAGGTATCCACCGATAAAAGTCCTCCCAAAAGGGAATTTGAGTCCTGTCCTTAAAACTTAAATACGGGATAAAATATATACTTATTTTGATAGTTTATGACAATCTGAGTAATAATGAAAATCAATTTACCATTAAGGAGTTATCTCAAGTTTTTGGTGCTTAATCATCAGATTATGTTAATGCTAGCTGGAACTAATTGAAAGTGTCTTTTTGGGGCTAAATTTGTTGTTTCCTAGATCTGTATATCACCGGTCTTGTGATAATTGATTAGTGTACTTTCAGTATTAAGCAATTAGGAGAAGTCAAAGCACAACTAATTGTTTCTTACTCCAATAATTCGTATATACACGGAGTTGAATATACAAATGATTTATGTACGTACAGGTATTAGTTTGGGGATGCCTAGGTTAGCTGACAATAAGCTTGTTCTGCTCATTATCTATATTGATCGCTCATAATATAAATTCAGACTTAAACAAATTACAATGGAGCCCGTTATTTTAAACAATTATGCACTAAGAAGGAAGTATCAAATAAATTGGAACATTGTAGTGAGTACAGTTTGGAGTATCATTCCTGAATGAATTCTACAATGTACAATTTAAAGACTTCAATATGAACTTCAAATATCATAAAAAAATAAAAAATAATAATAATTTGACGAAATCAAAGGTCAACCGGCAAAAGTACTGGGTTGAAAGAAGATTAGTATGCTTTCAATGATAAAAGAGGGCATATTGCACTTTAAGGACGAATAATACATCAAATTAAAAGAGGACAATGAATAACTTAATTAAAAATACATAATTCAATAGGAGGGAAATTAAAATATAACGTACAATCTTTCTAGTGACCAAAAGAATATATAACTAAATATATAATTCAATAGTATAGAAATTAAAATATAAACAAATACAACAATTAGTCAAATAAATTCATAATTAAAAATTATATTATAGAGTGTAATTTTTTAATAAAAAATATGAAAAATTATCATAAAAATAAGGAATAATAAAAATTGTGAATGTTATTATACATGATATTAAAAATAATGTAAATATACATGAATGTAAAATGTAATCATAACACAATTTAAAATAATATGTTTATCATTTTATCTATTTTATCCCAAAATAAATTATATCAAAATTAAAATTTTATTTAAAAATTATTTATCCCAATACTAACTATTAATTTTAGGATAAGCTATGTGAAACTTCATAATCAACCAAGGGATTAAAAGGTTACTTTAGCCTATCATTTATGCGGAAGGACCAAAAGCTTTAGATAAGAAATGTTACTTCTTCCCTGAAATACTTGCTCCATTTTCATTAATAAGAAAATCATATTTTGATTAAAAAAATAAATTTGCTTCACTTTATATTGTAAGTGTTAAACTATTTGGAACAACAATAATATATTTAGTGAAATTAGACTAGAGAAGATAAAATGTACGAAGACCTTATCACTACCTCATAAAAATAGATAGACTATTTTTAGAAGACCTTCAAGTCTCAAATAGAAAATACTATATACAAAATGAGTATCGTGGAAAGCATTTGGAAACTTATAAATACAATACAAATAGCAAAAGAAATAACACTCAATAACAACACAATATATAATAACATGACTAATCCTACAATCTACCCCTACTATGTAGATATTAATTGATATATTTTTATCATATCAATATAAAAAGAATTACAATCTATAATACTTTTCGTTAAAATATCTAAATTTTTAAAAAAATAAATTAATTTAATTCAATTTAAAAATTTAAAATTCAATCATTTAACTCCTTAAAAGGAACACATGACAATTATATATACTAGCTCGACACAGGCGCAAAATACAACTTTGGCTAGTAGGCGCATTTTTAAAAACTCTCTCCGGTCTCGCTACAAACAGAGGTAGATATCTTCTTCTCGTTTCATTACTTTATAAGTTGCAATTTGCGTATTCTGGCAATCTTTGTTCTTATCTATTCGAAAGCAAAATTTGTTTACGAATTTTTCAAACTTTGGGAATCTTGGGTCTTATCTAACTGTTGGGTTATGATTGTTTTTGCTAAATGTTCATAATGCACACCAGGTGTTTGACAAAATTCCCAATTCTTTCAAGAATGGGAATCTTGGGTCTTCATCACGTTTTATGAGTTGTGATTATACTACGTGATTAATTTACACAGTGATTTCTTGTTCAAAAACAAGAATTGAATTGTTCCGTATCTGGTGTCATCAGGGTGTTGTTATTGGTACTAGTTTTTATCTTAGCATTCGTGTTATTATGATAATCTTGGATTTTCTTCTTTAACTAAAGTGGGGGAAAATAAGAAAGATGACACTGAAGCATTTTCTTGAGTGAAAGTAGTAGAATAGGATCGCTGGTCCGTGGGAAGTTCTAATGTTGCATCATTGGGTGTGTTTTTCTTGAAAGTGACATTGGAAAATTGAACTGAACTTCGATTTGGGGGCAATTTAATGGATGCATTTGATCCCCTCATACATTAGGTCATAAATCTAAACACGAGCTTTGATTTCAACCCACATTTATTTTGTTAATGATCATCACTTCAATTAGAACCTTCGAAGGGCGACCTTCTTCGCTGTCTTTTGCAGGTCCAATCCTCAATCCATTAATTCCTATGTTTTTTTGGTTTTGAGGTGCAGCATTTGGAAGTTTTCTGATCCGTCTAGCAAAGTTTGACGGTCACTTTACAAGGAATGTTTGAACTTCTGTGAGTACAAGGAACTATAATGGATGCTTACAAGACTGGAAATCCTGTTCCTCAGCCTGCTTATCAGCCTGCTTATCATTGGCCGATGGAGGAAGTTAAAGAGTCTACCCTCTTGATTCGGCATCTTCCAGAAGCAATTCCTCATGAAACCCTTTCTAGATTGCTCTCCAATTATGGGGCAACTTCTATTCGTCCTTGTACTAGTGGGAGGTATTCTGAAGAATGATCCCATATTTCTCAATTGTACTACTATTTTATTTTTTATTTGTGTCTTTTAAAAACAGCGTAGAAGGTTGGCAATCTTATGTTTCTTAAATCTGTCTGTGTGGCTCATTTGTTGGTGTAATTTATATTTTCTTAACAAGCAATGGTAACTTGGTCGTACTTACGACCACCAACCAAAGGAAATCAACTCCGTCTGGGAAAAAACGTTTAGAGAGAGCATACTATAAGTTGGACACATATCCACAATTTCATGGGTCTTAATCTTGAGGTTATTAATCTTAAGCACCCCAATTTTGACCACTAGATTAAGGTCGCTTTTCTTCCTAATCAACTTTCCTGTTGCTCTTCCCAATCCTAAATAATGACAAGCTGTCCCCTGTGTCAGGATATGAATTGTGGGACTAGGTTTGATAACTTATTCATCTTCATTTTTGCTTACAATAAATGGAACCAGATTTGTATGTCTCCACAGTAACCTTTTGTTTTGGCAAACAATTTCAGAGATGCGTTTTCTGTACTAATGTCTTTTAGTTTTATTGCCTTTCTAAAATGTAGAGTTAAGGTGAATCATGAGATTTTGCGGCTTCCTGAAATGTTAATAATGTGTTTCTGATCCCTCTCTTTTTGTGCTTGCCAAACTTCTTTTCTTTTTATTGTTAGCTCAAGTAGTTCTGTCATCTTATACTCAAACTGTTTTAGGTATTCTTGTCTTGGATACTCCTAATCAATTTTATATGGTATTCTTTCCTTCTAGTCTATTCCAAAAGTAAACCTTTATTTTATGAACATCGTAATTCTGAGGATAATAGATATTTGATGCTATCAACTGTTGGTCCAATGCTTTTGTCTCTTGCTAGTACATAATTGGAACTTTTATCAGTTATTCGTATCTTATTTTTTCCTGGACAGAATGAGGAATTGTGCTTTTGTGGATTTCAAGGATGAAGGTCTGGCACACCAAGCTCAGCATTATTTGAATGGGTATTTTTTCTTTGAATCTTCTCTAAATGTCCTTAGTTCTCGGTCATCTTAGGTAGACATATTGAAATGTCTTCCTCTTATTTTTGCTTATCTGAAGAGAGTAAGAAAGTGATTGTCAAATTATGTGGATGTTAGGGTACGGTTTCTTGGTAAAACCCTAGCCGTGGAACGAGCTAGTAGAAGCACAGAGATAGATAAAACTACACAAAATGAACATCGGACTGGAGATGGCTATGCTGCTGCTAAAGAATTTGGTGGAGCATCTAGGGAAGGTCCTTATCCTGGCAGCGAACCCATTGCTGAAAGACTTGGGGTAGATTATCCATTTCCTCCTCACCTCGAGTATGATTTCAGCTGCTTGTTTTTAAATAATTTTTTCATTTTCTATCTTAGTTTGGTAGATAAATGGCTAATTGTCATAATAGCCAAGTGTATTTCTTAATCAGTTGTTTACTCTTTCCGGCAATCATTATTATAACAACCCAAACTTGTGAAGATTAAGAAACTGATTTTCTTAAGGCAGAATACTAAAGTACTCTTGTATCAACCAAGTTCCTATTGTGAGCCTAAAACAAATCGTGTTTAAAGTCATCTCATTATTCCATTTATGTAATCTGATCGATTAAAGGTACACTGCGACAATTGATGATCTTGACAAATTTAAGCCACAACATGTTATTCTTATGGATTAGAACCTGTTCATAATCACAATTGCCCTACACAGGAGAGCGAATTTTTTTTAACATTCTTCAGGCTTATCGTTCTTTAGACGAAGGTTTCCCAGAAACAACCTCTCTATCTCTATGAGGTAGTGGTAAGGTATGCGTACATTTTACCCTCCCCGGACTCCACTTGTAGTAGGATCACACTGGGTATGTTGTTGTTGTAGATAAGTGGCTAGAAGTGGCTCTTTACTCTCTCTCCTAACCTAAAGCGTTACTACATTTCTGATGATTTTCCTTCAAGTCATAGATGACTTGCATCTTTCTCTGTATGCAAATATTTCTTGTGTCTGTAGGCATGCCAGATCTGTTTGACCTGTAAATTATAGGCTCTATTCCTGATCCTTTTGGCATAAATGATGAGAAAACTAGAAAAGGAGAAAAAACAAAAAATTAAGAGGATTTAGACATTCTATCTGCTTGATCTAATGCTTTGTGGGTCTTCTTTTTTTTTTTTTTTTTTTTTATTTTTAAAAGTGCTTTGTAGGTCTTTATATTGTTTCTTCAGTACTCATAAACAGAACCAGCTTCTATTTATTCTTCATAAAGCTGACTATCCTGCTTGTGATTCAGATATGTTTACCCTCCACCTGATGGACATATACTTACAAATATTGTAAATGCTCTTATTGCTGTTCCTCGATTCTACACACAGGTTTTCTTTTTCACGATTTACCATCTCCTTTCTTCTCAGATTAATTTTCTCATTTCCTTGCTATTCATGTGTATTATTCTATTTTACATTATTTTTAGATAGTCTACTTTAACCCTTTTTATATTCATCTTTGAATGGTTTAGGTCTTGCACTTGATGAACAAGATGAATATTCCAGCACCATTTCGTATGGCTTTGCCAACTCCACCTCTACCAACCTCTCTGTCTGCACTTCCACCACCCCCTCCACCTCCTCCAACAGTCTCTAAGAGTAGAATGGAAGATCTATCAAGTAGTGAATCAGAAATGGAGTCTTCAGATGAGGTAGTAGTTCCTATGCTGTTAGAGATCCTTTTGCTTTTTGAGTTGAGTTTGACGAATGCAGTTAACTGGCACTTCAAATATATGTTATAAACCTCAAGGATATTGGGTAGCTGACTCAAATTTTAATGTTCTATGAAGTATTTCTCTGGTTTAATTCTTTATATTTTATGTTCCTCATGTTTTCTGCCATTTTTCACCATGATCTATTATGTTTTGCTATTAGAGAAAACTTCTGGATGATTCTAATGGCTTTTGTATATTTAATGGTTCAGGAAGCTACAAATGTTGGTGGGCCTAAAAAGAAGCGTATCAGACATGAAGCTATCTTGGGCCCTGCAGTTGACAAGGATGTTGCCCACGAGGCTGTCGGATTAAGAGCTGCTGCCTTGGTTCCTAAAGAGATGCCATTAGTTAAGAAGAAGAACCCAATAATTCAGGTGATAGGCTCTCATCTCCATTAGTCTCCTCCCTCTTTGTTGTTCTTTGTTGAAGTTGATGATACTAGGTTCTTGCTTGCTTGCTTGCAGATTAAAGTAGCACCTAAACAGGTACAGAATGAAGAGAAGGGTGATGAGAGTGCACCGTCATTGGCAGTGGAAGAAAAAGAGAATGATCATAAACCTTTTACGACCCTTGAAGAGTTAAAAAGTGGAAGATTGCCCCCAGAAGAGATTCTGTCGCTTCCTATGTTTAAGGTATTGTGCTTCTTTACTTTTGCCCATGAATCACATGCTTTCACATTAAATTTGCAGTTGCTCTTTTTAGTATTGGGCAGAAATTCTGTCACCTGGTTAGTCATGTTTCTTTTGATGTTGTTTAGTTGATTTTTAAGAGCTAAAAGAGATGGAGGTACTAGGGCAAGGTCTTTTAACAGAATGACTTAGATTCTTAGGGTTACTACAATCCGTGGAACATGCTAGAAGAGGTAATTTCTTTAAGCATGTATTCCCTGATGGTAGTGTTGAGCATGCCAAGGTTCTTTCAGGGGCCATCCTTGGTAGGTTAGTGATTTGTGTTGAGCATGGGCTATTCATTAATGTGGATTCAGTGGTATATAACTTTTATAACTCACAAATACATGTTCCAAATCATACTCTGCTGTCATCAAAAGTTGGATGTGGTCGTGAGTGCACGGTTATGAATTTCAAGCAGTTCAGGACAGAAATGTACCTTGTATGCTATATCATACCTGGGCTCTGGATCTTTAACCTATTACATTTTGTTGCTGTATAACATGGTTGAAGATGCACCAGGATTAGCTAATCATTTAAACTGTACAGAAGTTAAGGAGATAAAATGAAAATGCTGTTCTTGGGGGCAGTGAACAATGATTAATATGGATAGGTTACATTTTTACGTTACTTTGGTATCTTAGAGGGTTTCAATTGCCCTAAACAACTCATAAACAACAATACCAGCTCAGACATTCCTTATTGTCTGGACTACAGCGAATTGGTAGCATTATTGAATATCGACTATAATATCTATCTGATCCTACCCTATGAAGGATTTCTTTTTTCCAGTGATGGATTTCATGAACCAACAACTAGGAAAATAATTCTTTCAGTTCTTATTAATTTTAGAAAATTCAAGTCACCAACTTATTGATAATTTGTTTCAGAATTGCTTGAGAATTGGTTTATGAGCTTATGAGATCGGTTCATGCTGCATACAGCCTACTTTTTCTAATAATCATTAGCTTCTTAACCTTCCATTTTGAGATGTAGTTACTGGTTTATTGATAAGAAAGGTTTTTGCTTACTGTACTTACGTTGCAGTTCATTAAGTTGCATCTTTCCAGTCTATAAATGATGCTATTCCAGTTCACTTCCTTATCAGTAAATCAAAAGCTATATTATTGAGGAGAAAGCTACGCACAGAAAGGAGGATTTCCTGTACAAGCACAAGAGGGATCTTCTTCTATGTTGAGCTATGAGTGCAAGCAAAGGACTTGAATAATTAACTCATAAGTTTTGTTCGATGCAGAATTATTGTGCTGGGAATCCTTCTCAGATATTGTACTTGAAGAACTTAGCAAAAGAAGTGATTGTTGATGATATTTACTTCGTATTTGGTAAGTATTAATATACAGATCCATTGCAAAGTCAAAACTCCTTTCTGTGACTTCCTTCTAGTTTTCAATATCTCACCTGCTTAAGGCTGCTTTAAGAAAAAAGATGGATAACCTGAAGTTACTTCCAAAGGTAATATTTTACTTATACTCATTTGGCACTAGAATCATTTTATTTCTTCTTGTCTGTTATGTTCTTTAGGATCCTTATTTGGAAGCATTGATGAAGCTAAATCCAGTCTTGCGGTGAAGTTAATGCAGGTGAGGTTCATGTATTTCTCTATTTCTGCTAATTTGAGATATAGTTTTGGTTTTGTTTATGGGTTTTTGAGACGAGGGTTCCCAGGAAACAAGCTCTCTACTTCTATGAGGTAGTGGTAGGTCTGCGTACATTCTACCCTCCTCAGACCACACTTGTGGGATTCCACTGGGTATGTTGTTGTTGTTGGGATATAGTTTTTGTTTCTTTTTTGATGAACTTAGCTAATTTGGGATATAGTTCATCAACTTGATGAGAAAATTAATTGGTAATCAACTTATCTATTTAAGAAGTTTCACTTTTTTTTTTCTAGTGGCATTTTGTTGATCTCTTTCTTACCTGATCCAAACTGCAAAGTCACTTGCTGGATTCTACTCCATATATTTTGCACCATGAATGTTGCCAAGAGAACTATTAAAAAATATTGGCAAGAGTCTGACAGTCATGTGACATGAAATAAGTAATCTGTACTTCCTTTCCATCGGTCAAAATGCTATTTATTCAAAATTTAATGCTGAAGGTTATATGACTTCCATTTCCAGGAAGGGAGAATGCGTGGACAGGCTTTTGTTACATTTCCCTCAGTTGAACTTGCTCAAAATGCCTTGGTATGTTATTTTGTAATTACTTTGTGTCTTTGTTCCATTTCTTTTGATGATCTATGTATAGTGAACTTTTTATTTGATGTATTTCTTAAAGTTATTGGTGTGGAACTGATTTTTGTAATGACTACATAAGTCATCCTTTTATTGGGAGAAAATATCCATCCTTGAATTTGGAATGTCCTGATAAAGATGGAGCTAACTATCTATAAAAGTACACTTATAATTCCCAATCTTATCTTATCAACATGTCACGTGGAAAGTTGGAGATTAAAGAGTTGCCAAAAAAGGGGAAAGATTCATTTATTTTGAAATGGACCGGAAAGGAAAGTAGGACAAACAAATGGAAGTGGACCAAAAAGGAAAGCAGGACAAACAAATTGAAATGGGGTAGTATCATTTATGATTCGATGTTGACCCATTGTAGTTACCAATGGAAAATTCATGAAAAAACCACATGCTTCTAGTGTGAAAATACCACTCCAAATCAAAGCTGTTTCTTCCGCTGTATCACCCTTATTTATTGATCCATTCCACATGACACCACCACATACATCAATGCCTACTTGTAATTTTGAGGATGCTATGGAAAGGTCCTTTCCTTTTTGAACTGATAAATTAAGGTACCTTCCCATTTCTATGCATTCATTTATTTACTAATTTTTTTTTCTGGAAAGGTGATGTCAAATTCAAGATTTGAAGTTTGGTTTTCATGAAATCATTTACTTTAAAATATACAAAAACACACAACTTCTAGGAAGTAGCTTATATAATGGTGCTATACTATACTTGTGATACTTGTAAAACAATTAATACAAGTGAATGATTGCAGAATCTGGTGAACGGGTATGTGTTTAAAGGAAAGCCAATCGTCATTCAGTTTGGTCGTGATCCTGCTAAAGCAAAAAAAAGCTAGAGGATTTTTGCAACAAGGGTAGTTTTAAGCCCTCAGCTCAACATTCTAAGTCAGGTAAAGTAGTAAATCCTTAAGCCATGATATCTATATGCAACTCACTTCTTGTTTGTAACGACTGTACAGTGAGCTCATGTTTTTGGGCAACAATGTTGGTAAAGATCACTTGAGTTATGAGATTGCTGGTGCCCAGGTAACATTAGATGAGTCAAACTAACAAAGATGCTGCTGGGGAAAGGAAGGAATTTAGGGCTTCCTTTCTGGACTAGAGAAGGTCAAGCTATGGGCGGAGTGTGTCGGGTGTCACCTATGCAACAGTTTCACCAGATGTTTGGAGCCAAAAGTACACAAATCATTATGATTTCTTCATTGAAGCATAACTGGTCAGGTAGAGTCCGGCGTTGTGTATTTCTGGACAGGTGGTTTCGTTGGCAATCCATTGAATTAGGTGAGAGGACTCTTTACTGTTTCTTCAGTAATGACTTCCGAGAGTTGTTGTATTAATGACAACAGTGGCATGTTAACTGCAAGCTCATATTTCACTATACAGAATCATTTTGCAATATAAAGCAAGCCTAGATGTTTGGTCTTTCCGACGATCACCATTAACCACCCAAATCTGTGAAGATTAAGAAACTGATTTTCTTAATGCGGAATACTAAAGCACTCTTGTATCAACCAAGTTCCTTTTGTGAGCCTACAACAAATCATGTTTGAAGTCATCTCATTATTCCATTTATGTAATCTGAACGATTAAAGGTACACCGTGACAAATTGATTCTCCTGATAAAATTTAAGCCAACATGTTCATAATTACAATTGCCCTACACAGTAGAAATAATTTTTTCTTTTACATCCTTCAGGCCTATTGTCTCTTGGTTGTTAGTTACAAAATTAGTTCTGAGATCCACACATGCTCAACACGAGTAGGCACTGGTTGGTTTAGCTCTTATTTGACCAGAACATTGCATGACTTATGACTTTATCGATAAGTAATGAAACTGGAGAAATATTCCAACTTATCAAAATCTCTATTATTTATTCAAATAATAGTGATCATAAGTCCAACTGCTGCACCAACTTGAATTTTGTAAGTGTTGTTCAAAGTCAACTCATTATAGATAACATGACTGTTTCCTGCAAAATGAGAGCTGAGGGTTACACACAAGTAGACACTGGTTGGTGGCGTTCGTTTTTGACCAGAAAACACATTCGCCTTCTTATTGATAAATGAGACAGGAAAAGTATTCTACAATCATCCAATTAACATCGGTGCTTAGAACTACAATCATTGGAATGCTGAAGCAACTTGTTGATTCAACATCAGCAAGTGGCTCCAGGTGGCCCCTAACTCTTACCATTTCAAGAAAATGAGGCTTCTTTGGACTGACCATCAGTGGGACCTTCTGCTTTTGGACTAATTCCATACCAGTTGGAAGGCAAAGTCATGTGCTATTATCTTTAGCTGGTACAATGTTCTTGACCTATAAAAGTGTTTTACCATAACAGCTCTCAGAAATCATACAAAGCTTTTCTCCGGGTCCTTACTAATTCTTCTCTCTCCTTAATTGCATATCAACATGGCTATCCGTATGCCTCGTATAATCAAGAAGTCTTCTACAGCCAAAGAAGTTCCGAAAGGCCACTGTGCTGTGTACGTTGGGGAGAAGCAGAAGAAGAGATTTGTAATCCCCATATCATACTTGAGCCAACCTTTATTTCAAGACTTGCTTAGTCAAGCTGAGGAAGAATTTGGCTTCAATCATCCAATGGGTGGTCTCACAATACCCTGCAGAGAGGATATGTTCATTAACCTTACTTCTCGCTTGAGTAGGATCTGAGGCTTTTCCTTTCACAGTTAGTATCATGTTAGTGAAAATTAGATACAAGGGACTATGTACTGTCAGCTGCAACAGTCCATCCCAATTTTGAAAGTACTTCTCAGTTAGCTGATGTCTGAAAGATATCTTTAGCAAATGAAATTTGTTCAGATTCATTCTTTAGCCAATTGAGTTTTCAGTTTTCCTGTTTTCTTCATAACATGGTAATTAGAGCTTCTAATGAGCTGAAGTCTATGTTAATTAACTCTAAACAAGACAACTTATCTGTGACCTTAACCTGAACACTTGAATATTTTTTTGGCTATGAAAACGAAGAGAACTTCATATATATCTGCAGCAGAAGTTTGTACATTAGAAGAGTTGGGAAAGACGCATTATTCACTTGTCACTACTGCCAGCTGGAAATTGTAGATCCCAATTTTCAGTAGTTTAGCAAATGAAATCTGTTCATTATCTAATTTTGTATATTAGTGTTCTTGTTTAACAAAGTTCTTTCATTCTCTCCATAACACGGGAATTGGAGCTTCATACTGTAGTTTATGTTAATTAACTAAAGAAAACTTTTTTCTTATGCTAGAATAGTTTTGGCAAAGACAGAAAACATAAACTTTAAATCGGCAGTAGAAATTTCAAAATATGACATTCATAATCCATTCAGTTTTTTTCTCCTTATGATTCCATATGTTGTAGTCACATGGTTTACTAACAAATATGAGCCTGAATTATGTGATCGCCCAAGTTTGGCGATAACCAGCCACTTTGTGTTACTAAAATGGTAAACTATTAAAATAGGAGATTACTCAGGCAAAAGAGCTTTGCTTTCCTACGACATTATGAATCAACTGCTATGCTAAAATCAAGATATGTATCAGGGAAATCTTTCAATCCAGAACGTCAACAGCTAAATCATTTGGTCCGTTATCCTCTTTTCTTCTATGTATGGTCATGAAAGTAGGACTCTATCTATTGTTCACCAGAATGAGCTCAAATTTTAAGTAATACACAAAAGGACTTTGAAGGTAAAGGCATATGAGTGGCCTCCTGCTTTGCATATTTATTTTAATGACAAGTAAAACGGTACGTGACAGTATGATAATGAGATTGCACAACAATTTTATGGTTATGTTTTTTCTGTTTTCCATTCTAGTGGTCCATGTTCCTAGTCATAGCTTCTTAAAAATTCTACAGTGAATAATGCTTCAAAATAAGGTAGGACCGATGGTTCTTGAAATAATACCACAATGTTTCCAATACATTGAAGGCAAGAGCATGTGAAACTGTCTTCTGCTGGTGCCCACAAATTCTATTCAACACACATCAGCATGAGTTAACATTGCCTATATAAACATATCCAAAGAGTTATCCACTACCACAGCTCTCAGCAAACTTCAAAGCTTTCTCTGGTTTCAGTTACTTAATAATTCTTTTTCTTTTCTCATCTATACTAAAACTAAAAGATCATGGCTGTTCTTCGTTTCATCAAGAAGTTTTCTGCAACAAGAGATATTCCCAAAGGCCATTTTGCTGTGTATGTTGGGGAGATGCAGAAAAAGAGATTTGTGATCCCCATATCATTCTTGAATGAACCTTTATTTCAAGACTTGCTTAGTCAAGCAGAGGAAGAATTTGGCTTTGACCATCCGATGGGTGGTGTGACTATTCCCTGCAGCGAGGATTCGTTCATCGATCTCACATCTCGATTGAGGAAGTGAGAAGAAAACTAGTCCTCATGTTTTTATTGCACAATTTTGTATAGTTGTAGTAAGCCAGGATATCCAGTTGAGAGTTAGAAGAAACATAGGTACATATTTTTCTACTTCAAAAGAAATTGAAGTAATGAAACTTTTTACTTCATGATTCCATTCTGTGATGTAATCAATTCATTGCAATAGAAAATTTTTGCTCAACTCTTTGTCAGTCATAATCTAGTCTTCTAAAGTGGTACAACTCATTCTATTGGTAATAATTACACTGCAGTTCCAAATAAATTTAGACGCAGTTAGTACATGTTGAGTTATACTTCATTGTATGATGGACACTACTAGCCATTCTGCAGCAATGTGAAAGTACTGAGCTCAACCGGATGTAAATTGATTAACTCTTAATAAGACATAATATCTATATTCTTGAATATGGACACAAAGTTCTGGCAATAATAAAGTTTTGACTAACTCAATTTGCAATACACAGACATGTTGATAGCCAATAAACATTTCTGCTATCTACTATTTAGAAAGACTTTCCAAAATCTGTTGAAATAACACGGGTTATTCTAGTCCGGAAAGTTGATACAAGTTGTCAGCCATTGCAGTAAAATTGATAAATTTGATCTCTGCTGATAGTTTAGAAGGGAAGCCTTCGAGTAAACGGTAAAAGTTATTGGCATGTGACCGGAAGGTCATGGATTCAAGCTTTGAAAATAGTTTATAGTCCCTTTTGGAGCTTTAATGCACTAGGCCGTCCATATCTAAAGATAGTCTGTTCTCTATCTTTTCATGAAAAACGCTAGGGCCTGCTGCTAGTCAAGAGCAATGGCTAAGATCACATATATTAGACGATGAGTTGGCAGCAAAACCATGTGACACTTGATGTGCTATTGTCAATCAACAGTTAAACAAATGCCTGGAAGTCTTTCATATTATTGAATTGTTTTCTCTAATAGTTTTCATATAAGTGGAAACAAAGTTTGCATATGGGGTAATGTTTTGTTCCTACAGATCATCATAACAAATCCATCAATATTTATGGATTTGATTCTTAGAGATCCTTTGTTCCCAATAGTAGAAATATGTTGGTCCTATTGAACTTGAACATGTATGAGCTAAAGCAACTACTCGTGTCAAGTAGCTGGAAGGCAGGACCATGTGATTACTGATAAGTCATTGTCCCAATCCAAATCATGAGATTTTACGACTTTTCATCGCGTCTTAAAACTCTATAATGAATAGTGCTTCTTTCTAAGTGTCAAAATAAGGTAGGACCTATTGTTCTTGAACTAATAGTACAAAGTTGTCAATACTTGGAAGTCAAGACCATGTGATACTTCAGTGACATTGTCTTCTGTTGGTGCCCACAAATTTCTATTCAACACACATCAGTATGAGTTAACGTTGCCTATATAAACTTACCAAAGAGGTATCTACCCCCACAGCTCTCAGCAAACATCAAAGTATCTGCTTTTGAGTTCCTTTATAATTCCTTTTCTTTTCTTATCTAACGCTAAAACTAAAAGATCATGGCTATTCTTCGTATGATCAAGAAGTCTTCTGCAACTAGAGATATGCCCAAAGGCCATTTTGCTGTGTATGTTGGGGAGATGCAGAAAAAGAGATTTGTGATCCCCATATCATTCTTGCGCGAACCTTTATTTCAAGACTTGCTTAGTCAAGCTGAGGAAGAATTTGGCTTCGACCATCCAATGGGTGGTGTGACTATTCCTTGCAGTGAGGATTTGTTCATCGATCTCACATCTCGATTGAGGAAGTAAAAAGGAAACCAGTCCCCATTTTTTAAATTACACAATTTTGTATAGTTGTAGTAAGACAGGATCTCCACTATGTACAGTTGAGAGTTAGAAGAAACACTGGGTAGACATTTTTCTACTTCAAAAGAAATTGAAGTAATGAAACTTTTTGCTTCTATGGTTGCATTCCATTCCATACATTGATGTAATCAATTCATTTCAAAAGAATTTTTTTTCTCTCAACTCTCATGGTTTGTTAATCAGAATGAAGTTATTCAATTGGTAAAACTGATAACTACACTTCATGGTTTCAAATGAAGTTAACTGCACTTGGTAGTGGCGATGAGGTGTAACTCAAGATGTATAATGTCAGTACTGAGTGCAACTAAATGAGATCTAAAACGGATGCAAATTAATTAACTCTATCTGTACTTTTCTTGAATATGAATCCAAATTTCTGGCAATAATAAGGTTTTGACTGACTCATAATTTAATGGAGATTTGCAAAACAGACACAGACATATAGATATACAGTAACAGGAATAAATTATATTTTCTACTATTTGGAAAACATTTCCCAAAATCTATTGAAATAGCTTGGGTTATTCTAATCTGGATTGATCCTACATAATGACTTAGCTTGAAGATTTTTGTTGCTAAAGACAATTACCTGTTGATCATTACTCAATAACAATAACAACCTACCCAGTGGAATCCCACAAGGAGAGGTAGAACGTACGCAGTCCTTACCACTAAGTTATGGAGGTAGAGAGACTGTTTCCTAGGAACCCTCTTCTCAAAAGCCCATTGATAATTACTCAATGTTATTAAATTAATTTTTAAAAATCCTTCATTCTCTATCTTGTCCTGAAAAACTCTAAGGTGTAGGGACTATTAATATTCAAGAGCAATGACTAAGATCATATATACTTGACAATGAGTTGAGTAGCAAGACCATGTGATACTTCATGTGCTATGTCAATTAACAGTACAAACAAATGCCTCTCCGCCAGTTAAATCTTACCTATGATTTATTTGTTTTGTCTTATAGTTTTTATATAAGTGGACACAAAAATGGCCTATGGGGTATGTTATAGTCCTAGTGGATAGTGTTCCAGACACAAATCATCGTAAGGCACCACCAATTTTCATGGATATGATTCTGAGAGATCTTTTGTTCCATGTATGAGCAAAGGTAGGACCTATCGTTCTTGAAACTATATGAGCTAAAGTAATTAATATTGTCAATTAGTTGAAAGACATGAACATGTGGTAATTCACAAATCAGTGAGGTTTGATAACTTGCCATTGGCCTATATAAACACATTACAAAGAAGAGTTTACCATAACAACACTCAGCCAAACTGAAATCATACAAAGCTTTTCTGCTTTCAGAGTCCTTACTAAGTCTTCCCATCCTTAGTTGCTCATCTATATTGAATTAAACGACCATGGCTATCCGTATGCCTCGTATAATCAAGAAGTCTCTTACAACTGGAGATGTTCCTAAAGGCCATTTTGCTGTTTATGTTGGGGAAAAGCAGAAAAAGAGATTTGTTATCCCCCTATCATTCTTAAGTCAACCTCTATTTCAAGACTTGCTTAGTCAAGCTAAGGAAGAATTTGGCTTTAATCATCCAATGGGTGGTGTCACAATTCCCTGTAACGAGGATGTGTTCATCGATCTTACTTCTCGATTTAGTAGGATCTGAGGCTTTTCCTTTCAAAAATTTGTAAAGAATAGGATACTCGGTTTGTACATTAGAGGAATTAGGAAAGACACATATTTTGTTACATATTACTGAAAATTAGATAGACGGGAATGAAATTTGTTCAGATTCATTATTTATCCAATTTTGAATGTGCATCTATGGCTTGATTTATTAGAATTTCTCTCGACAAGCTGAAAAACTCGGACCTAAATTTTGTCAACTAATTTCCAAATATATATAAGAAGAGCTGTATATACTTACTGACGAATTACCAAAAAAACTAATGTTGCTTGTTTTCAGCTTAGTGAATTGAAAGTCAATACATTTTGTATTTTAACATGCTTCAGCTCATAAAATCTAAATACCTCAATTGCATATTGTCTGGTAGAGTTTTCTTATAATTGTAGTATAGCTATTCACTATCAGCAGAATTCTCTTGAGTTATATTTGGCCCATAGAATGTCTACCACCACAGCTCTCAGCAAAACTTGATATTCGAAGAAACAGTTTCCGCCTTTGAGGACTTTACTAGTCCTTCTCATCTAAACTAAAACTAAAAGATCATGGCTATTCTACGCCATGTATAATCAAGAAATCTTCCACATTTGGAGATGTTCCCAAAGGATATTTTGTTCTACTGTATGTCGGGGAGAAGTAGAAGAAGAGATATGTGATCCCCGTATCATTCTTGAGTCAACCTTAATTTCAAGACTTGTTCAGTCAAGCTGAAGATGAATTTGGCTTCGATCATCCAATGGGTGGTCTCACAATTCCTTGCAGTGAGAGTATGTTCGTTGATCTCACATAAGGAAATTAACCAGTCCACAGTTTCTGCTTACACAATTTCGTAAAGCTTTAATGTAGGATATCGAGTATGTAAAATTTACGAGTTAGAAGAAACACTAGGTAGACTAGGACACATTTTTCTACTTCAAAAGAAATTGAAGTAATGATGGAGTAACTCATTGCAATGTAAAATTCTTGCTCAATTTTCTTGTTTTGGTAAATTTGCTGCCATAACACCGTGTTTGCAACAAATTTTAAAGTGATGAAAAATAAATTACAATCACAAATAAAATATGAACAAAGTAATTTTATTGATAACAATGTGAGTACAAATGTGTTCCTCCCTTGATTCTTCTCTCATAAAATTTCTTCTCCATGATTCGAGGGCCGTTAGTAGCGTATTTCTCGAACATAGGATAATATATTTTGATCTCTATGGGATTTTGGAGTGGAGATGCCTTTTCAAGAGAATATAGTATCATTTATATAGGCATGAATTAGGGTTTAGGTCCAAGAAATAGGACTCATCTTGTTGAGTCCTACAAAATTTCGATGTCTACACACCGGTAATTCTAATCTGGAAAGTTGATCCTACATAATCACTTAGCATGAGGGACCAGACAATTTGCCAGTTTTACAGGTAAATTTGTTTGTAATTGCAGACCAAGTACCTGAATAATTACCGGACAATTGCCTGTTGTTATCAATTCGATTTCTAAAGATCTTGTGCTTTATTTCATGTAACAAAGACAATGGGGCCTGCTGATCTTCAGGCACGATGGCCTAACGTCTTGACAATGAGTTGGACAACAAAACCATGTGATACTTCATCTGCTATTGTCAATCACCAGTAAAATCTTAAGTCTGATTGACATGTTAATGGACACAAATCATCATAATGCACCGATTTTTATGGATTTGATAATGATAGATCCTTTGTTCCATGTATGAGAAAGAGATAGGGCCAACTGTTATATGAGCTAAAGTAATTAATCATGTCAATTAGTTGGAAGGCAGCACCATGTGGTTACTGAGATGTCATTGTCTTCAGCTCTTCACCACAAATCATGCGATTTTACAACTCTCCATTGACCTATATAAACATGTTTTGAGAAGTTGTCTCCACCACAACTCTCCACAATACAAGAATACTACTCAAAGCTTTCCCTTCATCCTTTAGTCATCTTAAATTAAAGATCATGGCTATCCGTGTACCTCGTATAATCAAGAAGTCATCGACAACATCCTTGGAAGTTCTCAAGGGTCATTTTGCTGTTTATGTTGGGGAGAAGCAGAGGAAGAGATTTGTGATACCGATATCATACTTGAGCCAACCTTCATTTCAAGACTTGCTAAGTCAAGCAGAGGAAGAATTTGGCTTCTATCATCCAATGGGTGGTGTCACAATACCATGTCTAGAAGACATGTTTATTGCCATCACTTCTCAGTTTAGGATTTAAGAATATATATAGTTGAGATTATTTTTTCCTTTTTATAGGTGTTACACCAAAAGCAGAACATCTGTTTTGTACAGTTGATTAGTTACAAGTGAGTCACAGCACCATTGATGTTTTTTTACTCACAAAACATACTTCAAAGAATACAAATACCTCATTTGTTTCTCTCAACTAAATGTTTGAAGATAAATTTATCTTAAAGTTCTCAAACCATTCAACTTACTTGGTTAGTTTAGATTTAGATATTCATCAATAATTCAATCAAAAACATTACCAGAGCGCGATTAATGGGTTTACTACATGTTGACTATGATACCATATACTACAAGAAAAAAATCCAATATTCTTTTTAC
>DF357803.1:81869-95587 GCA_000787875.1 Solanum virginianum
GGTTTTACTATATGTTGACTATGATCCCATATACTACAAGAAAAAAATCCAATATTCTTTTTACAAATTGGATTGATTCACAAAAAATAAAATTGCTCACCTAATTTAATATTTACCGGAGCATGGACATTAGTGCTAGGAAAACAACTTCTTCACATGGAATGGTGATTCCCATGTCGTGATCAAAGCCAAATTCTTCATCAGCGCGTTGTAGGAGGCACTGAAACAGAGGGTGACTCAAATAAGATATCGGTATGATATATCTAGCTCTGTTCTCTCCTACGTAAACTGCAAAATGTCCTTTTGGTACGTCAAGGGGAAGGTGACGTATATCATCATAGCCCTGTTTCTTACCCAAATTCAAACACCTTTTCATAATTTGCTTCAAATTTGCAGCTTGTGATAGCTTGTTTGATATTCTCATTGCCATTTTTGTATGTTATCTTGAAGAAATTTGAGAGCTTAATGCTAGTAATGTTGTGTTTGGGACAAAGAGATGTGAAGCTATTTATGAAGGAAGTTCCCAACTTATTTGTCCTTGTTTATGAAGATACCAATGTATTTGTGAAAGAAAACAAACAAGATAATGTACTTAGGGCGCCAACTATTTGATACTACGGAATATTAATCTGTTTGATTTTGACATAATGACTTAAAAGAATACTTTTGAATCTAGTGGTTTAGAATATCATGTATAAATATTTTTTTTCGTAATAAATAAAGATAAGTTTTCAATGGATTAGAATCTATGAGATCTTGCACTAACAATTACTTTGTTTAAACAAGAAATTTAAAAGGCCTTTTTTTTTTTGTTAAGAGTGGTTATCATGAAAGTTTTGTGGAATTTGGATAATTTCTACGTGGAATTAATTGAAAGATTCAGTAAGGAAGTAAATTCATCATTTTATTGACTTGTGCTACTACAACTAGATAAACACATACTACGTAGATTTAGTACTGATGAATAAAATATGTAGGTTCTTTTTCAATTGGACGGCACTTTTTCTATTTCTAATTAGAAGCAAACAAAGATCATGTAAAGAGGATTTTCTCAAAAGTGAGAACAACAAACACCTGGACACTTGGATGATACTAACAACTAGAAATTAATGTTTTTAACGAAGAACATGATGCCAATAAGTACACGAAATTAACAGTCGATTAATTAGCATTATTTAACTATTTACATGCTCCTTTTCTCATTCTCAAAAAAATTACACCTTGTTACGTTGTTTAATTACATTTAATTACATTTAGAATAAGAAGAATTCAACCGTATGAAATCCATATAAGTCATAATCATAGTAATATATAATATATAAAACCAAAGATAATTAATAAGAAGAGACGCATCTAATACACAATAGATTCAGAATATGAAGTTAATTATGAAATTTCTACAATAATCTCAAGTTAATATATAATAATAATAATGTAAAATAGATTCACATTTAAATATTTTCAAATATCTAATGATTATTTTTATACATATACAAAATTTAAGAAAAAGTCATTGAATTCCTACGAAACGGATATAATACTTTCAATCTACTCTAAATCCCATGTCCTTATTTTAATTTTTCTGACTCTGCATATTTCATGATTTTGCATGGTTTGAAACTCAAAACTGCATATTTCATGATTTTGCATGGTTTGAAACTCAAAACTATAATAATTTAAGTGTTTTTTTATCCTTTACTTTTCGAATATAATTTAAGTATTTTTTTAAAAATATTTTGTAAGACAAGAATAGATATATATATATATATATATATATATATATATATATATATATATATATAAATTATTGTACATTGCATAACATCATAAATGTTTAGATCTCTTTTATTGATTATTATTTCAAAAACTTTTTAGTAGAGTTAATTGTTATAAAAAAATTCTCTAGAAGTATTTAAAAATTTAAGACTCCATTTGAATATCAAATCAGAGCATTATTTTTTAATTTATATAATATTTCGTATTACTTTTTATTACAAAAATCAATATTATAGTGATTGTTACTTTTAGAAGACATTCAAAGTTAAGATAACAATTTTTAAAATTTAATTATTTGATATCTAGTTAGCTTGAACTTGAAATGTTTCATAAAATATCTCATTGAATTGAAGACAATCTAACAAAGTCAATATTTAAATATGGTTGATTCAAATTGAAATGAATTAGACAAATTAAGAAATAGAAAGTACTTTTAAGAGATAACCAATAAACAATTATTCTCTCTGTTCCATTTTAGTTGACACAATTTTCATTTTTAAAGTCAAACTATCATTGACTAGCGTTTTAAAATGTTCGAAAAGCAACATAATAATATGGGTCAAAGGAGTTTTTTTTTTAATTAATAGTAATAATAAATACATTACTATTAAAGGGTTTAGTGTTAAATCGCCCTTGCATGAAGCAAGTGTCAAAAACTCTAGTCCTTGCCACCTGGCCATCTCTATCGTGGACCTTGTCATAAATAAGATATTAGCAATACACAACACATTATTATTAGCTGTAATAGTCACTTTCGTAGGTGGCATTAAAAAACTTTAATTTGACGTTTTGTTTCCACGAATTTAGTTCCAAGAATCATTGTTATAATTCGGACTAACCACTATCAAATTCCAAATTTGCTACACTCATTTTCTTCGGCACATTTCCTTTGTGAAGAAACGGTGTGAAGTATTGTTTCTTTGGGCTCATCCCAAAAGACATCTCACAGTATATAAACTAGTCCATTACTTTATATATCCAACATCGCTCCTATGTTTTACCAATGTGGGACATCTCATCTCAAAATAAGTTGTTAGATATATCTGCATTGTTATAGATTTGTGTATAGCATCAAAATCTAATAAAATAAATAATAGATGCAATATTCTTTTGTAGCTTCTCGAGAACCAACATGATTAACATATGAAACTAAATTGGATTCGATCAACTCAATAATTTAAAAGTCAAAACTTATATAAAAATGGTACTCTAAATAAATTGATAAACAAAACATTTTCTTCTCTCATTGGGTGAAAATAAGTAACACCGATGCAAAGAAAACAAAATCGAAGAACTTTTTACAAACCTGAATCTGAACCATAAAAAACACTACTAATAATATAATGTGGTTCCTAGGACAGGGTTAGATCTTGTTTTCAATTAATTCCCTTAGTGACCAGAAAACAACTTCTTCACATGGTATTGTAATTCCCATGTCGTGATCAAAGCCAAATTCTTCCTCAGATTGTCTAAGGAGGTATTGAAACTCAGGATGAGTCAAAAAAGAAATAGGTACGATGAAACGTGTTCGATTTTGTCCTACGTAAACTGTAAAATGTCCTTTAGGTACGTCGATAGGAAGGTGGTATTCATCATCATACCCCTGCTTCATTCCACAACTTAGAATTTGCTTCAAAATTGCCGAATGTGACAACTTGTTTGATTTTCTGATGGACATTTTTGTATGTTTTCTTGATCAAAAATCCAAACAAATTTGAAAACTTAAGAGGGAATCAAGAAAGAGAAGCTACTAAATAATTAAGTTGTGGTGTTTGGAACAGAGAGAATGTGAAGCTATTTATAGAGGAAGTGCCAAATATTTTCATCTATCGTCTGATTATTTGTATAAAATTTGTTCCTTATTAATAATAGATTAAGAAAAATTATATTAATTATTCTATAAAGAGAAAAGAAGAGAGTGGTCAAGGAGTAATTACAATCTATAAGATCATGACGTGTTAAAAGTGATCTAGACTAAGCAAGCTTAGGGGAATTGGGGTAATTTCAAGGTTAAGCAAACAAATTAAATTCAATAGATTGATGTTGACTGAATTGTCCCACTACGATTAAATAAGCACGTTTATTCCGTAAATTTTAGTACTATTATAAAAATTAAGTATTTGGTATCTCAATTGACATTTTCAATTATTCTTTTTCTTAATTAATTAATCTTAGCACGACAGTTAAATAATATAAGCCACCTTTAAATACATCAACTATGTGTAGTACTACTATCATCAACTAGTCAAATAAGAATAATATGTGTGCAGATCTTACGTCTATTTTTTAGTAGGGAAAGATTGATGAAGCTCTTAATTATTAATTATTCGAGCTTATAGAATAACCCAGTACTTATGGAAACATCAACTATGTGTAGTACTATTCCAATTTGATATAGTGAAACAAGTCATTTCTACTTTATTGCTCTGTATTTTGTGAATTGCTATGAACGTGCATGCGTTGTCTGGTGGCTAGGGATGGCAACGGGCGGACGGTTTATGCGGAGCCGGTAGCGGGGCAGAGCGATTTAAAAAATTAGCGAATTGAACTCAACCTGCCCCGCAATCGCCCCATTGCCATTCCTACAGTGGTGGCTTTAAAACACATCCAGTTGCTATCTTGTACCTTTGTTACTGCATAGTGCATATATATCCTTATCCTTAAATTTTGCACAATTATATATGTTTGATGTTGTACTATGGATCCAATAGTGTGTATATTTCCTCGAAGCTTCCTACCTTAATTAACAAAAACCTGTTTCTGGCTCTCTGTTTCTGTCTGAACACCCATGTTTGATGGTTTATCATAGTCAGATAGTCCAATTAATTGCGTTTTTGGAGATCGATTTTATGGATTGTGATCTATGACATTTGATTTTGAATTATTTTTGCCTAATTAATTTATCTTTATACAGATAACAAATCATTACAACAAAAGGATGTATGACTATGTACTACCCAATTTGTTAGCTATGAGAATCTTTTTATCAAATACAATGTCCGTATATTTACACCAACTAGTGAATTAGACAAGATTCTATTTCTAGATTTAAACTCAATTCCCCTCGGTAAGTTTTATCATTTATAGAAACTATACTAAGATGAAAATATCAAGAAGCATGGTCCTGGAAGTGGGGCACTCTGTTTTTATCATTTACTCCCTCTGTTTTCATATATATGCCATGTGGAAAGTCAGAATTAAGAATTGTCGAAAAAAGAAAAAAGACATTCTTTCTATAAACAAACTAACTAAAAAGAAAAATAATTAAAACGGAGGGAGTACTAGAGTACCTAATATTTGTGGCAATAAGAGCATATGTATGAATGAAGGAGTTAAGTTAATTAATGATGACCGTATGAAGTAGTTGGTGCTAAAATTACAGAGGGCAGGGCCTTTACAAGATTGTCTTTAGTAGTACTAGTTGTCTCATATTTTGGCTTTGGCTTGAAGAGTAACATGGCCTCCATGTGCTATGTGGAACCCTTTGATCACCATCATCCCCCACAGATATGATACGGTTGTGTTGTACCCATCGCCGTGCTCAGCTCAGTACATGGACCACCTAATACCAAGTACGATTATGCAATTGCTAATCCACTTATTAACCAGATATCTCGAGTTGAATTCATATGCAATGTCTTTTAGGGAGCCCTACTCTCAATCGATTGCTCAATTTTGGGTGAGGAATGTGAAAATGTACCACCTCGATTTTTGAAGCCTTTTAATAAGGTTACATTCTTTTATAATTAGGGTATGCAAAAAAATATTTATGAGAATACTTCCTCTTTTCCTTTTTAGTAGTCATATTGTATTTTTCAAGAGGTAATTTAACTAATTTTTTAAAGTCAAATTAGATTACATTAATTTCATTTAAAAGAAAATTTTAGATATTCAATGACTATAAATACAATAAATTCTAAAAAATTGATCAAAGTTCATATCATTTGACTTTTAAAATGAAAACTGTAACAATTAAAAAGTATCGAAAAGAATTTCAAATTTCTCTTGAAATAGGAATAGTGTCAAAAAATCGGGGCATAATTTAGTTTTCTTCATTCACACTCATCATTCACTTTTGTTCAGTCTCGTTTTCAGTACTATCCATTTTGAGCTAACCATATTTCTTTCTTGCATGTGCATTTCCCACTTCTTTTTCCAAAATTGCACCTATAATTAAAAAGAATTGAAACCGGTGACCTTTTCTTTCTTTACTTTGCTTTTTCAAAGTAGAAAGGGGAAAAGGGATTACAAAGGTGAGAATATCGAAGCCTATTCAACAACATGAAAGTTGAACAATCAATCGACTAAGATACTGAGATTCATCCGATATTTATGATTAAGTAGAGTGAAAATAGGGGGGAAAGGTCATTTTTGGTTGATCTATTACTAGCGTGATGATAAATTGCTCTTGATAGGGACGAACCTCATCCGATATTCATCTGATACCTATATTGGCATCCAACTAATTTGAATTCGTGCATTGCAGGGCTCATTTTTAGGGGCGGCACTCACAACTAAATTTTGCTTAACTAAAGGTGTAGGTATTTCAATCATCCCATCATAACCCATGTTGATTAAAAGTTAAATCAAGAGTCAATCAGAATGGATGTGATGTATCATGTATTTACAATAACAAACGGTAGTTTAGATTCTAGTTTTTTAATTTCTTTTCTCCCATATTAATGGAACCAATTAGGCAGCTTTTGTTTGGGAGATTTTATTTAATTCTGCGGAGCTCATAATATTGGAGCTATGGTCTTATGGATGGGGCTCATTGTGTGATAACTACTCTTCTGCAAATGATATTGATGTTGGTAAAGGAATCATAATCATAATCATAATCATAATCTAGTTTAAGTAAATCATGAGTCTCAATCTAGTTCAATTAACTATATCATTTATCATCAATTTGCATCTCCAAACATATTCTTGGTGCTCTTTTTTTTTTTTTTTCATGTCATCAACAATCCCATAATACAACTCTAAATAAAGCATCAAATGTTTTTTTTCAATTCATGTCTATTTGGAGATTCTAATAAAGGTGTTTCATTTTTTTGAGAAGCAAATGTCAATTCAAATGAAATAAAACACTTTTATTTATGGAAAAATTGCAATACTAGACACTTTTAATGTCAACCTATATAAATATTTATATTTTTATCATTTTATTTACATCAATGTCACTTTTATATTTTGTTATTATTATTTTTTTCGTTTTATTTTGTCACTCTGACCAAGAATATTAATTTTTTTTGACCATGAAAAGTTCTTTTTGGTTGATTTGACAACACAACTTTGGACCTTTTTTATTTACCTAGATAAACTTTTGGCAACCGATTGTCCATTTTTTTGTCCAAAACCTTTCATCTTCTTTTTTTCTTTCACTAGAATTTATAGTACAAGGTTGCATTAATTACATGTAATTGATTACTCACTTTTTTGAGTTTTCTTTTATATTTTTTATTTTCTTCTTTTCGTTTGTATTCTTAGTCTAAATATGTTGCATTAATTACCTTTGATTGGATGACACATGTTTTGATTTTTTTTCTATTTCTTTAATTAACTCATGAATGTACATTTACTAAATTTTTTGGGTTTTCTTTTATATTTTGTCATTTTTTTACCTTCAGATTTTTACTCCAAAAGTGCTGCATTAATTAGCTTGATTGGATGGTACATCTTTTACTTTTTTTTTTTTTGGAGTCATTTACTCATGAATGTACATTTTTATAAAAAAAATGTTAAACATTTTTATAACATTTTTTGGTAAATATATATATTTTGGTAAAAAAAAATTTTAACATTTTATAAAAGGTAAATATTTCTTCTAAATTGTATACTTTGGTTTTTTCCCTTTATTAAAAATATATATTTATCTTTACTTGTTCAGTTTAAAAAATCAACAGATAATTTATTACTTAAATCCTAATTTATCTTTATTATTAATTATAATCATTTTTCAATGCAATCCTCAAAGTATTGAATTCTTATATTAAAGGTTTCTATTTAGTACTCTCTCTAGTCCATATTAAGTGAATTGTTGAGGATATGACACACCCTTTAGTAAGAAAAAATATTTAGAATATAAGTTGAAAGCTACTTTCAACTACTGCCATTTTTATTGTTCTTCTAAAAAATATAATGTACTTAAATATTTCATTAAATTAGATAAATAAAAAAAATCTCAACAAATAATTCTCTTGAACTTGGAATAAATCACTTATTTTAAACTAAAAATTATTTTAAATAATTAACTTAATTTAAACTAGAGATAGTGTTCTTTAAGAAGTTTTGTCAAATCAATACTCCTAAAAAAAAAAAGTTAAAAAGGACAGAGAGAGTACATAATTCCAACTAACACAGGTTTTACAGACATCAAAGGAATCATTTACTTGGAAGTTAAAGTTGGTTAAAATTTAGTATTGAATATTGAAAAAACCTGGTTACCTAGGACTAGAAGATTCTCCAGATTTTAAAAAGAAGTGGTGTTCTTCCAATTTTGCCCTTAACATGAAATTTCTCATTGCGTGTCATTTTATATTGTGAACGGATACATTTTTTTAAATTTGTCTCAAAAAAAGTCAAATGGTGCTACATAAAATAGGATGAAGAAAATATTAAAGAATAGTAAAAACACTCTTTAATTATAAAGAATGAATAGTTTCTTAATAGGTGTATTGTTGTAGTAATTTTTAATTTGTGGACTCATATATTAATATATTATACAGATATGCTATTATTAAATTAGTCTTTTTTTGATCTAATAAAGTATTATATATCTTTGGGCATAAAATATAAATATCTATTAACCTTTTCTTTTGATTATGATGGAAACTTATTAGAAAAACTCATCTTTCTTGAAAAGGCATATCTTTTATGAAAGGGTGTTGCAGAATCTTTAAATACTTGATCCCTAAATCAAAAGACAAGTTTTTCTCTTTCTCTCCATCTCAAAAAGAGAATACTACAAAACAGTTTTCAAGGTTTAGAAGATCAAGTTCTTCAAATAATTTATTACAATGGAACAAGTTAGTGTTCTTATCTTTCTTATATATTGATGTTCATGTCTAATGAATTACTTGTGATCCTGGGTGATTTCTTCAAGTTTTCCAACATATTTTCCCAACAAAAAACACTAGTTATTTTAAAACGATTAAGTAATTGGGATTAACATAGTTTTTAGAGAGATCCAAAGGAATCAGTTACGTTGGCAGTTGGAGTTGGTTAAATCTTAATTATTATAAGATTTACACGAAAAAATCTGGTTACCTATGAGTGTTTATAGAAAAATAGGACAGAAAGATCAAATGGTATCTGGATGTGATTATTTTGTACTTTAATTTAAGTGACAAGTGCACATGCTTTGCTCTTAATCTTGTTGCATCATTTAACTTCTTTTAAATTTTTTAACTGAATAGAATCAAACCAAACCATACATTTTTTTAATAAAAAAAAGGACTTCCTGAAAAAGTAAAGTCATATTTCGTACTTCTCAGTATACTCACTGTTAGCCCGTGATCTCTCTGCAATGTTTTTTTTTTCTTTTTCATTCTACGTTTGGAATTCACATTTGAAATTTTAAAATTTGAGAGTGGTGCTTAGAATAGAATTTTCTCCATACTTAAAAGTTTGAATCAAAAGACTTCTAGTCAAGGATAAAGCAGTCTCACCATTAGACCATAATTATGTTGGTTTCTTGCGGTGCTCTACCTCAATTATGTTGTGTACACTAATAGCAATATTATTTCTTCTATCCTAAAATATTTATTATGTTTTACTTTTCGAGAGTTATAACATGTGAATTTTAATTAATATTTTGTTATATATATAATGATAGAGAAAAATTGTAATTTTTTTTTAATTGGGGATAGGAAAAAGGAAAATAGGAACGGAGATTACAACGTAGGAATTAAATAACTTTGTCACTTTACATTTTTACTTTAAACTATTACAAATATATATGCTAAATTTTTTCATTTCAATTATGTGGAAGTGATACTACTATTTGTGAATCAAATTATTTGGGATCTCTCGATGTTTTCAACTTTTACATTTTTGAGGCAGCATACTTCTTTTCAGCATAGAAAAATCAGAAACTTATGGGGAAAAAAAATCTTAAGAAACAAACAAAGAAAAGGAAAAAAAATCAATAACAGTAATGTATAGAAGTATTTTGTAGCCACAAAGCAAAAAGTATTCAGTTGAAAAGGAAAAATAAGAAGTTTGAGACAGCATGTTGGGAATAGAAACATGTACCATTAATACATTTGTTGTTCAGATTACTTGCAACTTTCCTTCAACAATTAAAGCCCTTTTTTTTCTGGCCATGATATAAACTATTAATCTAAAAAAAACCTTAGCATAACAAAAATCAAATGAGTACAATAATTTCAAATATATATAAATAAAATATAATACCTAGTAGAAATGAGGCTTTTTTTTTTTTGAAAAAAAAGAACAGTCACCCTACTACATATATTTGAGGGAAGTGGGATTTGCTTCCCACCTTCACCTTGTCATACCCCACCATGTTCTTACCACCCACATGATGCAACATTGAGGCAAATAGTATTTCTTTCGTGTCAAATTATCTCGCACAATATGAATTTTGAGAGTTAATTAATATTTTTTATTAATTTTTTTAATATATTTTAAAGTATTTTTATATAATTTTTGAATATATAAATTTTATTTTAAAAATTTTAAGCTAGAATTTAAATTCAAGATCAAAATTTAGAAGTTTGATCTCAAAATTTCTGTCTAACATAAATAATTGGGAGGGAGTGAACAACACATTGTACAATTACTCTAAAACAAACCTTAATATAAGAAATAGTATTTCTGTTGTTTCAAATTATGTCGCACAATATGAATTTTGAGAATTAAAATAATTTATAGTATTTGTTTATGTAGTTTCTGAGCATATAAATTTTATCTTAAAAATTTAAAACTTGAATTTAAATTCAAGATCAAAATTTAGAAGTTTAAATTTCAAAATTCTGTATAACATAAATAATTGAGACCGAGTGAATAGCATATTGTACAATTAATTTTTACTTATTTATTACTATTTTGATATTTTCTTCCTTTACTTTGTAAATTATAATTATTATTTTTTTGAGAAAAAAAAAATCCAACACATAAAAACCCCACACACCCCTCCCTCAAGGGAAAAATATATGGAAACTTCCTCCATAAATAGGTTCACTTCCTTCTATCCTAACCACCACCATTTCTTTAGTATCATTTCTTCCACTCAAAGCTCTCAACATTCTTTACATTTCTACAAAAAAAAAAAAGACCCACGAAAATGGCCATCAAAAAATCAAACAAGCTATCACAATCTCCAGTTTTGAAGCAAATTTTGAAAAAATGTTCTAGTTTGGGTAAGAAAAACGAAGATCACCTTCCGGTTGATGTACCAAAAGGACATTTTGCAGTATACGTTGGAGAAAATAGAACTCGATACATCGTACCTATTTCTTTCTTATCTCACCCCGAGTTTCAATGCCTCCTTCGTTGCGCTGAGGAAGAATTCGGGTTTGATCATGACATGGGAATCACAATTCCTTGTGAAGAATTTGTTTTCCAATCACTTACTTCAATGTTGAGATAATGAAGAAGTAATTGAAAGGAAGAAAATTAAAAAGAGTGAATATTAGGTGTTAATTTTGGAGTGAAAGAAAGATGTGTTCAACATGAAGCAATTTAATTAGTCTTTTTGCTTCTTATTTTTTGTAACATCTTTCTTCACTTTTTTTATTTTATATTTATTTATTGTTTTGTTAGTTTAATTTCCTCTAACCCTGACCTAGGAATCATCACATGGATATTAGCAGTGTTTTTTATGGGTTAGTTGGAAATTTTTTCCCTTGAAGTGGTGTTTTTTTAACACCCTATGAGAGAAGTGAATTATATATTGAATGTGTCTGGAATATAATATATGTAAATTTGCCATTTTTGGTAAAAATGACTCTCAATCTCTCTGTTTTACTGCTCTGCTTTTGAAAGTTATGTCCACCTTGTATTAGTAAATAATTACCGATATACCGGTAATCACTGCCAGAAATAGAATACTATCCGACTCACTTTTTTTTTTAGTCGATTCTAAAAAATAACATATTTTTATATTTAATAAGAATTTAGTTTTAAATTTCTTTTTACCCTTAATGTAAATAATTGTATAAATTATTTAAATAACATATTTTAAGGCAATAATTTTATTTTCTCCCTACTTTTATTATATTTATAGAAAATCTCATTTTTTTAAGGAAGTTGATACATCTCCTGACTATTGAGAGAAGGTGAAAAAATAGATAAATTTAAGTAGTTGAGTTAAAGAAGGAAGCGTTACTATAATTAAAAACTGATCCCCCAATTCATGCGTGAACGTTTGCAATTTTAGTTGATTAGCTGTAAATGTGTAACACACTATGAATTTCGAAGAAAAAAAAAGATCTGAAAGAAGATAATTCAGGAAAACAAAGTAGGTTTTTTTGTTTCACTCATTCAAACGCCATGAATATTTCGATCCTCCTACGACATTATGGAATTTGTGAAAACGATGTTGTCTACGCAAGGTATAAGAGTGATGGAATAGTTATAGGAAAGAATATATCGTTTGCTAATTTGCAAGCAGCCATCGCGGTGGAGTTGGGAGTGGACAAAAGTAGGAAGAAATTATTGATCAGGTACGTGGTTGAAGGCAATTCATCGCCAATAACAATTCGCAATGACATGGGAGTAATGTTATATGTTGAAGTTAAAAAAAAAAGGAACCAGAATTTGGCATGTACCCACTGTGTGTTGATACAGTTGATCGTACAGACGAGGAGTTACTGATAGTTGATACAGAGGACGGAGCTGTTAATTGTATTGAACTGCAACAAATAAGTCTGACATAATTGGTTTGGTTGAATTAGATGTACTTGGTTCTTTATGTGAGTTGTATGTATCGAACGTTAACATTGATGCAACTGCTATAGAAATCAAGGAGAAACAAATGTTTAAGGACAAAGCTACATTAGTATATTTGAAAAAGGAATTGATTAAAGATGAAAAATGGGGGGAAACCGTATATCACTTTTAGGATTTTACAGTTATTAATTAGTATATTTGTTAAAATGGTAACTAAATAATTAATTAGATTGTGATAGAAACTGACACCTAATGAATAGGCGTCAGTTAGGAGAATCATGAGGCGTTGGAAAGTGTATCAATAAAGCTGAGTTTGAAGTTGAAAAGATGAGAAAAGTGAAATTAAATTAAAGAGTTGGTATTTTCTGAAAACATGCAAATATTAGTTGTGTATTATTAAAAATTTTCCTAAATAATTTACAGCTACAAAAATATTTATCATTTATCTTAAACCACGTTTTTCAAATTTTTTTTTTATTTTAATTAATTTCGTGTCAAATCAAACTAACTCATATAAAATAAGGAGTATATTTTACTGGTTTGCAAGGTGGCACAATAAATTTGATGGTCTAAAGTCAATGTATAATAGTATAATAAAATCAAACTGCATACAAAGTTCTAACATTTGATACTTTTTGTATAGTTTTTAAATATATAGGTTTAAATTATTATATACAATAACAATATACTTAGTGAAATTTTTCAAAATAGAGTCTGGGGAAGGTAGAGTTTACACAGAACTTATCACTATCTCATGGAGGTTATGAAGTTATTTTCGAAAGACTCTCGGCTTAAATGTATCCGCACCAAGTAAAAGAAGAAAACAATATATAGAATAACTGCTAAAACGAAGGCAATGTCAATTCTACAAGAGAAAATTACAGAGGTAGCAGAATAATCAAAGAGTAATAACAACACAAATATAATAGCAAACCTAATTTTATGACAAACCTAAAAACTATCAAGAGACAGGACAACATAAATTTTAATATAACAATTAATTTAATTTACCTTCAAAAATTATT
>DF357803.1:106975-117761 GCA_000787875.1 Solanum virginianum
AGCTGGGATATTTAAATTCAAAACATATAATTAAGGATGAAATGATACTTGCCACCAAATTAAATCACAATGTTAATGTTGAAACATAATATTCTTGAACAAATATTATGAACTGGAGCAAATCTAGAGGATCAGTTATGGTTCAAATGAACCTAATAGCTCTTACTTGGACTTTATTAGAAAAGCTAATAAATGTTTATAATCAAATATTTAATTATGAACCTAAATACTATTGTAATGTGCTAATTGAGATCTAAATAGGTACCGATAAGCTTCAAATTAATCATCAATACGCTTAGTAATAAGGAAGAGGGTCAATTATCCCTTTGATTTAACTATGTTTGCTGTAGTAAGCTGTATCCTTTCTAGTTCTCTCTTTTATGCGGGATTACGTTAAAATATTAAATTTTAGCATTAATAATTAGTTGAATTGACTTTTGATATCTTTGGATAATTCATTTGTTGCTTATGTATAACTGAAATTTGTATGAATGTATTCAAAGACGGATTCAAGATTTAGAGTTTCATCAAGTGTCAACTAAATTAAATATTAGACTTTAAATCACATTATTCACCTTTTCAATCTATATGATAAATCAATCAACATAAAATGAACAGAAATAAAATGACAATATATGTATTATAAAAATTCACACCCCACATTCAATAGAAATCATGAAGTAAACAAAGCTAAAACTTTTAAAAATATCACTATTACACATGATATCCTTACTATTCATGAGTAAATTTCCTGGAAATTTCCCTTTTTTTTTAATCATATATATACTCTCTTTAGCTCTCATATTTCTTGTCTATGATGTCTAATATGGTACATTACAGTTACTCCATATATTATAAACCGACCAACTAATATGGCATCTCCATGTTGGATTGTTTATCATACAGCTCGAAGGTCGCGATTGGTTTTATAGGTTTTGAATTCTATCGTTGAGTTAAGTAATTCTAAAATTCATAATTTATACATTTTTTTTGAATAAAAAAATATGATTTGGCCAAATTATTCCTTCTAGTTCATGTTAAGTTAATTGTTGAAATTTTTTTATAATTTAAAATAAGTGAATTATTCAAATTTTAAGAGAATTATTGAGATTTTTCTTTTTTATATTTATCCTTCATTTTGTGAAGTCATTAAATATTTTACGTTTTTTAGGAAAATAGTTTGGAAATAATCAAAAGGCTAATAGGGAAGTAGCATTTGATTATATTCTTAAATATTATTTTAAAAATTGTGTTATGCCCCAAAAATTTATTTAACATGTATTGGAAGGAGCATATAAGAAACATTAACAAAATTTAAAGTTTATGAACTTTTGAATGTAATATTGACACGTAACTCATTAAAATTTAATAAATTTTATAAAATAAATATAAGATGTACATATCGAATTCGCCTGAACACATAGCTGATTTTCCCCTAGGGAAAAAAACAGAGCATTTTTTTCTCTTTTTAAATGATATAAGTTATAGGTCTATTATGGATGTTTTTGGTAGGAAGGAAAATATTTTTGAAAAAATAAATTGGTTTTTAACTTATTATTATTATCTCATATTAAGTAGTGAATTTTTTTTATTTTTTATTGTCCGGTAAATGAATGAAAATATTTTGTTTTAAAATGTCTTTTAATTTTGGCTAGAAAGTACAAAATATTTTTTCGAAAAATAATTTCTAACATGAAAATTAATCCCAGTAATCGATTCAGGACCCGACTCCGACACTTGATGCAGAATCCAACTCAACTTTTTTACGATGATTCGACTTTCAAATTTAGACTCGAGTCCAACCTTCGACCCAAAATCTGACCATATGTTAGTAGTGATTAAGTTATAATGCTCGAAGGGTTTGGGGTCGGGGTCCGTATAAAACATGAATTTCAAAATTTAAAATCTTTTTTAAAAATAAATTATTAAATTCTTTTTATGAGGGTGGGGGCTGGTAGGTGGGGGTAGGAGATAGGGGTAGGGGTAGGGGGGTTAAAAAGATGAAACTTTTGAAATAATTTTCATTAATTTTAAAATGTGAAATATTTTTTACTTTTTAAAATTTGGAGGAGGGGGTCATGATAAGGTAAAATAAGAAGGAAAAAAAAACATTATCATTTGAAATTGGAGGAAAATTTTAAAAATTATCTTTTTAAATTTTTGGGAGCAAATCATTTTTTCTTAAATTCTAAATCTTGAAATCAAATAAGTATAAAAGTAGGACCACTTGGATAATTGGATATCAAATTATACCCATTTTGAGCTTTACCATCAAATCCTTGACCTTAAATTTTATTATTTATCGAATCAATACTAAGATGAAAATATCTCATATCTAGGCCGTTCTGCGGATGGGTTTTGAGATGAGGGTTCTCAGGAAACAGCCTCTCTATCTAGGTAGTGGTAAGGTCTGCGTACATCCACCCTCCCCAGACCCCACTTGTGGGATTTCACTGGGTATGTTGTTGTTGTTGTTGTACTAAGATGAAAATATCAGGATGTAGGGTGGTATGTATTTTTTTGTTAATGAATTATAGGACCATCTAAAATTTGAGGCTGAAAATTAGAGCATATGAATGAAAAAGAGATGGCAGTTCAAGTACGTAGTTGATGTTGATATCACATAAGGGCCTTTCAGTATTGTCTTTACTACTGGTATTTGTTAGTAATAGTCCCTTTGGAACGAGGCTCCTCTCCATTTTTTTTCTCTCTAACTTTTTTAAAGTTTTTATCTTGATAACTGATATATAATATAAGTTAGATTTTTATGATTAAAATTTAATTGAATTATGCCATTAAGTGAACAAATAAAAAATGATCAATTAAATCTTAGTCATTTAACTTATGTCATATGTCAACTATCAAGATAGAAATTTGAAAAAAATGGAGAGTAATCTTGTCCATCCCTTTAGACATTAAAATTGAGTTAATTTGAAGTTAACATTTTATTTGAAATTAATATTTGAAGTTGAGATTAAAATTTTGTTTAAATATCATTAAATAATTATTTATTTCAAATTTTGAACTCCAAATTACACCGCAAAAGCCTACAAAAACATATTTGTGGTTGAAGAGTAACATGGCCTCCATGTGGTATGGGTCACCATCATACAACCCATAGATGATATTTTTGTGGTTCTTCGCTCATACTTACTTTGTTCCATATTAGTTGATCGCTATATTAAAAATAATTATCATATAGAGTATTAACTAATCACCTTATTAAATGAAAATACATTAATTGATTTCTTTTTTCATATTATTATTGTAATTAATTCTATAAAGTATCAAAAGAGTTCTTAAGAGATGAATTGGTAAAACCATCATCTTATTTACAATTTCTTAGGATACATGTAAAAAAGAAAGTAATCAACTACTCATTTTGTTCCATTTTAATTTTCATGATAAGGTTTAACACAATTTTTCGAAAGAAATTAATTAAAAGTTGTTTGACTAATCTATCCCCTTATAAATAATTAAATTTATATTTATATATATGCCTCTTGATTCCAGAATAATATTAATTAGGATATAATTGAAAATATTCCATATTAATTATTTAAATTGATAATTATTTTAAAACAAATATTTTTAATATGCATGACAATTAAAATTAGACATAATATATAGAGAACGGACAGGAGTAATTTGTTGTACACTTCGTGCTTTGCTGCGTACAGGGACCACTTCCTTTTTTCTTAAAAAAAACAAAAAATATATTACTACAGGATTAAGTGTAAATTTAAACATCAATTTCTTAAGTTTATGAAAACATACACATATATATTCAAAAATTAAACACATTGAAAGCAATGTTCCCCTAACTCAACATGGAAGATATTCACATTTCTTTTAAGTAGTGATTAAGTTATAATGCTCGAAGCATGGACTATAGTGATCATCTAAGTACCACCATGGATATTGTCACACGTCCACTTGTAATCAAGTTAACTAAGTCATGTTCAAAATATTATTCACAAAGTAGAATTTATTAACTACTCCAATTATAAAAGTGTCATTTATGGGCTTAAACCAACCCGATAACACTCTAACAATGGTCACGTGAATCAGGTAATTTTTATTTTGAAAAATGATTAAATATACAATTATATTAAGTTTGAAATTCTGTCCATTAATTCTATTATTATTGTATATAAAATTAAGATGGTTATAAAAATTCATAAATTATATTTATCAAACATCTTGAATAAACTAGTCTTATTAATTCTTGACTATGTTGAACTTATGTAAGGAAAGGAATAAATGATTGACAGGTATGTGGATCTATATCTCAACCTTAGAACATGCAAAGAATTGCTAGTGTCTATAACTATCCTTCTTTTTCCTCTTCTCTCATAATAGAGCCAAACGCTTTCTTTGGGAATTTTAATTAATTATGTGGTTATCATATTGGACTTTGGGATATACATGGGGCTCAATATTGTCTCTCTTGGACCACTTTGAAGAAGGAAATCTCAATCTTATATATTGTTAAAACTCCGCCGAGGAATGTGACGAGACAAATAGGATATATCTATTCTTCGTTAAAGATATGATGAGGTTAACTCATTTTTATGATGAAAGGAAAAACTTTTGATCGATAAGGAGTATTTAATTGAATTATTTGAATTTATAAGATTACAAATATCAAATTACCTCAAGAAAAAAATAAGTAATTTTAATTTAGAATTTTTGTAGCTCAATTGAATAATTTTTTTTTTAGTATATGCTGGATATTTTTTCTGAATAAACAATGGAGCACAAAAAGAGTAATTCAGTCGGACAAGTAAATTAAATGCATTAAAAGTCAAGCTCTGGGCTAGCTATATTAAATATCAAGATAAAATGCAAGAGTAAAATAAAGATTTTTCAATGGTCAAAGACTCAAAATGTCACTGTTTTATCATAGTAACATACTCCATCGTTAAAAAAAAAATGGAAAGAAGAGAAGTACTAAAAATACCTTTGAATTTGGCACAAATTATTAGTTTTGTTCCTAAATTATTGATATGTTTAGAAACACCTCTTAACTTGGCGAACTGAGCTTAAATACACTCTAAAAATTTGCAAGAATTATTAGTTTCGTCCCTAAATTATTGATAGGTTTAAAAACACTTCTCAACTTGGCAAACTAAGCTTAAATACACCCTCAAACTTGCACGAATTATTAATTTTGTCCATAAACTATTGATAGGCTTAAAAACACTCCTCAATTTCATGTTTTTGTAACTTATTAAATTTTGATTTGAAATTTTGTAGAGCTTCATTTTCTGCCATATTTTTACAATCCCAAAATCTTCTTATGAGATTGTCATCCGACCATGAAATTTTTAACATTGTCGAAAATCCACATTGATAAAAACTAATCATAAACAAAATAGGAAAAGAAAGAGAATCAAGCAATTAAAAAAATAGATCATGTTTTGAGATCACCATTAATGGAAGGAAGGTTAAATAGGAAGAAGAAAGGGTATTCTAGTAGTTGATAATTAAAAATTGAAGGAAATTTTTCTTTTTTTAAAAAAAAAAGAAAAAATTAAGGTTGTTGTGGTCTTTTTTTTAACCTTTCATGTGCTTTAAATAAATTGTACTCACTTGTTATGTCATATGGTATGGGAGAGTTGTATTTAAGCTTAGTTTGATAAGTTGAGAGGTGTTTTTAAGCCTATCAATAGTTTAGAGACAAAACTAATAATTCATGCCAACTTCGAGGGTGTATTTAAACTTAGTTCGCCAAGTTGATGGGTGTTTTTAAGCCTATCAATAATTTAGGGACGAAACTAATAATTCGTGCCAAGTTTGACGGTGTTTTTAGTACTTCTCTCAAATAATTACCTTTCTTTTTTAACCTGTTTTTTTTTAAAAAAGACCTATTTTATGTTTTAAGGAAATTTAAATTTAAATTTTTATGTGATATATGTTTAAAGTGACAAAATAAAAGATATTTTAATATATTTGATATAACTTTAATTTTAAACTATAGATCAAAATTCTTCTTTATTTTGTTAAATTTTGTACCAAGTAAAACCAAATTATTTTTAAAAAAACAAAAGAAGTACTATTGTAAAAAGTATGAATCTTTTATACTTCTCTATTACAAAATGTCACTTCACATGAACAACATAATACCCAATAAATTTACTGAAATCTTATAAATTAAGATTGAAAGAGATAATTTATATTTTTTAATTTATATTTTTTAATTTTCATTTAATAAAAATAAAAATATTTCAAACACCCTCAGCTCATGAACAAGTGAGAAGGGGCAATCGGTTTGAAGGACAAATTTAAAAGAATCAGTTACGTTGGTAGTTGGAGTTGGTTAATAATTTATAGATTTACACAGAAAATCTTGGCTATTTAGGACTGAAAGATTCTCAAGAAATTAAAAAATAAAAACAATATAGGACGGAAAAATCAAAAAATATCTCTAGGATATTGTGAAACTGTTTATAAGTATGTAAGTAACGGCTATGTAACATGTTAGTCAAACCTGCAAATAGTCTTTTATTTGTACTTTACGAGACTAGAGCACATGCCTTTCTCATCAACTTTATATATATATTTCTATCTATCTGAAATCTGAAAAACAAAAGAATATTGAAAGATATAGTGCAGCAGATGAATTTCTTTTTTTAATTAAAGCTCTTGAGTTCAAGTTTTGAGAAATAAAAAATTATTTGTAGGAAGTATTTCCCTTTAAATGAGGTCTTACTTTGAATATAATCAAGCTTCAATATAAATATTAGATATCGGCCAAAAAATTAAAAAGAAAAAAAGGAGAATCAAAGAAGACCAGAAACCAAACATTCAGAAAAAAACCAAACACTATTCGAAAAAAGTAAGGTTCCTTTTTCGTACTTCTCAGTACCACAAGTTAATGCCATTCTTATTTCTTTACTCCCCTCATCTAGTGCAAGATAATTTTGTACTTATAAAAATAGTGTTAAATATGATAAATAATAATAATATGTTTAGGGAAATTTTATAAGTTGAATTTGGAGAAAATAAAATATACGCACATTTTATTATTATCTCATAGGGACAAAGAAATTATTTTTGGAAGACCCTCATCTCAAATATATCAGTTTATTGTTGAATATGATGTATTAATAATATAAATATTGATATTAATTATGTTATAATTAATTTTTATATATTATTTGATTTAATATATTAAAAATAATTATTATATAATTTTTAAAATGGGGAGGATAAAATGTATCCAGACTTACCACTACCTTATAGAAATCGAGAAACTGTTTTTAAAGACCCTCAACACAAATATATCAGTTCTAAAAAAAAAAATTAATCGTAGTTCCACATCGGTAGGTAGGTTGTTAATTTATCTCATTATTAGTTTTGATCACTTTATCTACCTTTTGGACTAATTTGTTGGATCGAGTAATTAACTTAATTCATATCTTATCATTAGACCTTTTTTTTATAGAAAGTAATTTATTCATAAATATCGAAAAAATCACTAAAATTCTTGAAAATAGCTAATAACACCAGTAGATATGAAGAGCTTAACCTACTAGCACACCTCCATCCACGATAATTAAAGATTTTGGTTCGACGTTGTGCGTAAAATAAATTTGAATTTAATTCGAATCGAAATGATAAATAAAATATACTCTTATATAAAAAGACTGAAGGTGTATACTGAGCAGAAATGTTTAGACAGAATGTTGGAAATAGAAACAAGTATCATTAATACTTTTGTTGTTGTAACTTGTAACCTTCCTAGATCAGTGAAAGCCATGTTTCAAGAAAAAAATCAATTATATTACTTATTTTTTTCAAATACTTCATTCGTCTATCTTTACTTGTCTCTTATTATCTTAACATATACATTAAAAAATAGCAAATGATAAGGATAATTTTACTAAATTACCATTTGAATATAATAAATATAATGTTTTGAAAAATATAATAGGGAAATAACTGTAATTTAATGATAAGAGCAAATTAGGAATTAAGTATAAAATTATCTCTTGATTTCATAAAGCAAACAAGTATTGTTGAACATTTTAAAATAATATAAAAGACAAGTAAAAATGAACGAAGACAATATTAATTTGATTCATTAATGAGAAGGGTCCTCATTGCCACAGAGAGAACCAACAAAGAACCCTAAAACCCAATGGGGTTTGGCCCCCACTTTGTCCTTAACTCCTCTTATTCACTTACCCCAAAACACCCGTGTTCTGTCCTTTGCCCCTTCACACCCCACCTCACTTTTTACCCCCCCCCCCCAAATGACTAAAAAAAATTATCTTATTTAAAAAAAAAAATTGTGGTGTTCCTCCATAAATAGCTTCACATTCTTCTATCTCAAACACCACATCCTTCATCTTCCTAAAGCTCTCAACTTTCTTTAAATTTCTTCAAGAAAAATCACTAAATATGGCTATTAGAAAATCAAACAAAACGCCACAAGGTGCAATCTTGAAGCAAATTCTAAAAAGGTGTTCGAGTTTGGGTAAGAAAAACAGCTATAACGATGGAGACCACCTTCCAATTGACGTGCCCAAAGGTCATTTTGCAGTTTACGTGGGAGAAAATCGTACTCGATACATTGTGCCTATCTCTTTTTTGACTCATCCCGAGTTTCAATGCCTCCTTAGACAATCCGAAGAAGAATTTGGCTTCGATTATGATACGGGAATTACAATTCCTTGCGAAGAAGTTGTTTTCCGGTCACTAACCTCAATGCTTCGATGAAAAATGACAGTTTGGTGCATTAAGCTCTCGAGGTTCGGTAAAAAAATTAAAAGAGTGAATATTTTAGGTATGGAGTGAATTGAAGGATGGGCTAGCTCAAGATGAAGCAAATTTGGTGTTTTTTTTTGGCTTCTCTTTTTTGTAACATCCTCTCACTCTATATTTTTTTTTTGTAATTTAATTTCCTCTAACCCTGACCTAGGAACTACATGATATTATTAGTAGTGTTTTTTATGGGTCAGAATCAGATTTGTAAACAAATCTTGGGAAATTTTCCTTGCAGTGGTGTTATTAAGCACCCTGTGAGAGAAGTTAATTGAATGTCTCAATCTAATTGCTTTGCAATTGTTTTTTTTCCTACAAATGTCTTTTATTCTAGTTGCATTTTCTTTTTACTCATCGAAAATAATTCTGGTCTATTAAAATGTGAGCGAAGGAAATAAAATAATAAATGAAAATACCAATGGATGGTGAACGAATTACAATAAATATAAATAGCTAGGTGCCATATGTTATTACAGAGAACGCAGACACAAGAATACTCCCCCCATTCCAACGTACATGACACCTTGTGAATTTCGAACTTTAAATAAATTTATTTATTCTGAAATTTTTATTTATTTATTTTTATATATTTTAAATTGTTGATTATTGTAATTTATATTTTTTTATGTAATTTATAAATATCTAAATTTTATTTAAAAAATTTAGAGATTTGATCAACAAATCATCAATTAAATTCAAATTGTTTGACCCTCAAAATGAAAATTGATGCATAAATTGTCATAAAATGCAAAAAGGAAATGAGGCTTAAAATTAATTTTACATTGATCTAATGTGTTTATTTATTAGATCCCCCTTGTTAACTTTAATTGATGTGAAAATTGTCATAAAACTAAAATAACCCAAATTCCTAAAATTTTACTTATATTTACACCAAACTTATATAATTATAAAAAAAAGGTCTGGTTCAAGATAGGTTTTTACCATAAGCTTTCCCTTCACTATTAATATTTGTTCACTTTCGATTTTCCATGCGTTCCTTAATAACAATTAATGTAAACAATTTATCATAATATCATACCAATTAATCTTTGATCTTTGAAATGATTTAGAAAAATAACTAATTAACATTGAGAGTAAAGTATTAAAAAATGATTTTTTTTAATATATTAAAAGTGACAAATAAAAATAAATATTTATTTTTGAAATACTAGAGAAGAAAAAGTCAACAAATGAAAGAGTAATACACACTATTCAAGTTCCTATAGGAACAAGAGCGGAGACAGATAAAGACAAGGACATTTATTTAAATTTTCTATTATAGAAAATTAAATTATTTATATATTATTAAATTTATTTTTTATTTATATATAATAGATATTAAATTTGGTCTTTTAAAATTCTTCATATATTTAATTATTTTTTATATTTTAAAAAGATGTCGAGTCTTTAATTAGGTCTAAAATAATGTTGTTAATGGTCTGATTATGATTTTAAAAATGTTGGGAGCGGCTTGCGTGTATTAAAATATTCAAAAACAAATTTCTTTAATACACGGATCTCTTGTTATCATAGTAACCTTTTTTTAAAAAATCAAAATAAGGACAAATACTTCTTAGTCATCGGTTTTATCGTATATACTGTGATTACTAATAATAATATTGATTCCGTACAGTGAACTCTCCCTAATATTCCAAGTGTAAACAACTTGGTACTTTAGTGAAGGAAAAATATAATTTATTATACGTGGCGTCATATTATATTCTATCTGGGATGAATTATTTTGATATTATATAGATGATAATGCATTCGAATTTATTTTATCAAAAAACTTATTTGTATTTGATTTTGTCGTTTCGTAAACATTTAATTTCCTCTGTACTTCCTGTTTTGCAAGAATAATATTATAACACATTGGTTAATTAAACTACTAACAATCAAAGTATAAGTTGTTAGCACCTATAATCTTGTTTGTTTCTTTTACAAAACTACGTTGCCTTTTTTCGGAAATTAATTAATGTGTATATTTAGTTTTAGTCGCACGATTGGGTCCAAT
>DF357802.1:0-10497 GCA_000787875.1 Solanum virginianum
TTCAATATTTTGTTGGGTCTTTTATTTCTTTGGCTATTTTGTGAGAAAATTTTCTGATTTTTCCCAACAGATAAATGCAGGTATTCATGTTCAAAAACTTAAAAAAGATCAGATTACTATGGATATTGATCTTCGATAGGGTGGTGATCCTAATATCGTTTTAGGTGTGCAAGCTGAAATGGTTGCTTCTATACCCATTCAGGTAGGTGTCTAATCCCTTTCCACCTGTTGTCCGATTCTAAGAAAAAAGAAAAAAAAATCTTTCGCCTCTCTATTTTCCTCTGACTAGTGAATTGTATGGAGAACGAGAGAGCTATACTTACCATCACAAATTGGTTGCAGTTAAAAGATCTTCAGGTCTACAGAATTGTTCGTGTTATCTTCCAACTAGCTGAAGAAATTCCTTGCATCTCTGCTGTCGTTGTTGCTTTATTCTCGGAGGTATAGCCTAATTCTATTGCTGAATGTGCTTCTTCTGGTCTTAGGTCCCTTTGAGTGCGGTCCACACGGTGATTTGAAGGAGGAAATCTATATGACTCAGCCAGTTGCTGAATGTGCTTCTTCTGGTCTTAGGTCCCTTTGAGTGCGGTCCTTGTAAATTTCACACAAAACTTAACTGAGGACATATTATGTCCATTTTAGTTCCTAAGTATGATTATGCAACTATTTGTAAAGTTGCATTTCCAAAGCAACTTGATTGAATTGTAATGGATTTTTTCACCGACTTAAGGCATCACATATAGCACATTTTGAGCCATTTTAAAGCAACTTACCATTATGTACGATGTAAATTTGAAATTCTAGGTAAAATTCCAACCACCACAATGTCATAAAACAAGAAAATTCATTACATTGATTCAAATTGCAAAATATCTTTACATTCAATTAGACCATTAAATGATATAGATTCCATAGAACAATAGAACCCAGTGAAATCCCACAAAGTGGTGCATAGTATAGTTTTCATCAACCCGCAAAATTAGGAGTGATTCATAAAAGGACAGGTGGCTGAGCAATGTTATGGTTGTCCCTACTTTATTAAAAAAAAAGACATTGATTAAAGCACAAACTTGAATGTAAATGGCAATTCTTCCGTGCTAACGAAAAGCTTATTTAAAGTCTACAAGATAATTTTTTTCAGTCTGTAATCATCTCTTATTTAAAAAGAAAAAATTACATGTTCAGGATTGATGTAACTAAAGACGACATTTAGTTTGAAGTAATTGGTGGACTTAATTATGTTATTATTATGTTATATAATTTGATTAAATTTTATGGTATTTGGTGACAAAATTCGTAACAATTCAATCATGTTGATACGTAAATATTTGTAGCTAGGAACTAAATTGGACCAAATGCACCCTTATAATATGTGTGTAGGTCAAAACGTGCTTATAAGCTGTATCAGCATCCTACTTTTTTCAAGTTGCAGTTAATCGAGTTGAGGGGCAAACCTCAAGTTCTGTCTGTCTTGTAAAATGTCTTATTATATTTCATATGTATGTGACTGTTGTTTCTGTATTTCATGCAGTGATTTGGAGCTTAAGCCAGAGGGCAAGCTTATAGTGACCGTAGTCAGGGCTAATAGCTTAAAGAATCATGAAATGATTGGAAAATCTGATCCATATGCGGTTGTATATATTCGTCCACTATTTAAGGTGAAGACGAGAACCATCAACAACCTCCTAAATCCGGTTTGGGACGAGATGTTTGAGTTGATTGCAGAAGACAAGGAGACTCAATCTCTTATCCTATAGGTCTTATTTATATACATTCCTCTCATTTCGACCAGTCGAGTAATGAGGTACTTCAGCCTCGTTCACATCCATGATCATTTTGGACAGGTATTTGATAAAGATGTTGGACAAGATCAGCGAATGGGTGTTACAAAGTTGCCTCTGAATGAGCTGGAAAGAATTGAGTTAAGGTTGCTGCCAAAACTTGACATGCTCAGAGTCAAAGATAAGAAAGATAGAGGAACTATCACAGTGAAGGTATGAAGAGAATTTGTGTAGAAGAAGAAGAAGCACAGAGGAAGACTGAATTGGAGAAGAAGAAATGTATTGCTGCCCTCTTCTTCTGTTCACAGAGAGTATATATGTACAAGTGTAAGGGGAGGTCCATGCCATTGTGGTGTGGTTGCCTCCATGTAATCACTTCTAACTAACAACCAACTAACTAACTAATTAAGTGCAATTAACTATAATTAACTAATCTGTAATTACACAGCTAACTAATCTACACAGCTAACTAAACTGTAATTAATCTTTAATAAGGTACATGACTAAGGTTATGTTTTACATGCTGTGTTATCGATGTTTCATCACAGCATTATTGCATGCTTATTGATTGATATCCAGAAATGGGCAGGTATTGTATCATGAGTTCAATAAAGAAGAGCAGTTAGCTGCTCTGGAGACGGAGAAGAAGATCCTAGAAGAAAGAAAGAGGCTGAAGGCAGAAGTGTCATCGGTAGCACTATGGATGCCCTTGATGGAGCAGCATCACTCGTCGGATCAGGAGTTGGCATGGTGGGCACAAGCCTTGGTGCAGGAGTAGGTCTTGTCGGAACTGGGCTTGGTGCGAGTGCAAGGATGGTAGGAAGTGGCCTTGGAGCTGTTGAGAGTGGCCTAAGCAAAGCCAGAAAGTTTATGGGGAAAACCTTCACTAGCCATTCAAGGAAGAAGAGTGGTTCCTTTACTCCTATAAACTCTGTGCAAGAAAATGGAGGTGCAAAGCCACTCTAAGTGATGGGGAAAACCTTTGGTGATGTTCCTTAGTTTTGTGAAGTGGAAACTTAGTGGTGGTTGTAAACTTATAAGGTTTAGATCAAATTTGAGCATGTGTACTCTTTGAGAAATGGAATTAAGGTGTCCATAAGTAGGGTGAAAGCTATGCAAATGGGCGCATTTTACATGTCTAATGTCAAGGCGGCTCAAGTATTTTTGTGGTCTAAAGTTAAAAATAAATCAGGGCTTAAAATTTTTGAGCAATAATAAATGATACTCCCTCCGTTCTTAATTTATGTGGCACCTTTCAGATTTCAAGATTCAAACTAATGTATCTTTGATTATAAAGTTTTTATATATATTTTTTAAATGTTTTGAATTATCAATTATTGTGACTTATAGTATTTTTTATGTAGTTTAAAAATATATAAATTTCATTTATAAAAATTTGAAGATTCCATGGGCAAATTCTCGGTCAATCTCAAACTATTTGACTCTCAAAAAATGAAAAATGTCACACAAATTAGGATAGAGGCAATATATTGTTTATTTAAAGTTTATTCTTCTAATCTATATCTATATTATTTAAAAGCATGTAGACCCTTAGAAATATTGTTTGAACTTTCTACTCTCCATTAAAATACTTTTCTTTAGACAAAATCATTTTTTCTCTATTTTTCTTAATTTATTATTTAATATTTTATTTGTTTAGTTTTAAAATTCACTTTTGGATTAGAATATGTTTTATTTAGAATTCACTTTTGATTTAGGACTATTCTACGTAAATAATTAACTAAAATTTTGACTATCAAATATTTTACTAATAAAAGTATGTAATATAATAAATTTAAAAAGAAAAAATTTAGTAAAATTATGTTTGAAACATTAAAGTACTCCTTTTATATTTAGAAATCTTTTGTTACATTAAATTTTAATCAATTAATTATTTAACTTCTAACTATTCAACTTTAAATTATTACGTTATGTATTCAGAAACTATTAACATATCTATATTATAAACAATTGTTCCTATATTTGCTATTTTATATAGACTTAACTATTATATCAAATTAATAGTGTTTATTTAATTTTGTTTACACGAATATTGTATTTATTTGATGGCAAATATTATTTATATATAATTTTTAAATTAACGTGACACATAATGTAAAACACATACACTAAACTAGTTCATTTTCAAGATACTTGTAAGTTTTAATATAATACAGGATCTCTCGAAAAAGGTGTGAGTTCATGAGACCTCCCTAACCTCTCGTGTCGCTACTCTAGATTCAATGTTGGCTCAATGTATTCATATTTGCATTCAAAAGTTTCATTTTGAAATAGCAAAATGTTCTTTATCAAAGATACTTTCATTGTCGAATTCCATCGTTTAGTGATTTTAAAAGTTTGCTCTAAATTTTATATAATAAGCAATAAGCAAGGCTTGATTCAAAAGTCGTGTGTCTGACTCAGTATATAGTCGGTTGAATTTTAAGAGAGATAATGACTAAAGAAAAAAACTCGATTTACAAATGTTTACTTTTGTTTTTCCTCCATATATATTTTATTTTATTTTAAATATAAAGAAGACTTTTCGTAGCAAACCAAAGCAACATCTTTTGTAATTCCCATTAACAGAACAATATTATTTTATGAATAGCAAAGTGATTAATTTGATAATTTTGATTGCAACATCTTGAGAGAGTTTAGGTGTTTGATAAACTTATTACACAAAATATGTGTTTTTTGAGGTGCAGCAAAAGCTACTTTTGAAAATCTTGACCAAATATGGTAGTGGTAATTAACAACAACAAATTTTAAATAAATTACCCAAATAAAATTATTATTTTTTAAATAAATGTTTTTTCAACTATCACTTTTAACAAAAGAGACTTTTCAAACTAAGCAAATTTTGAAGGGGATAAGAAAAACTTGGCCAAAGTACAATTTGGGTGGGCATCAGTCAATTCTATCCAGTTTTAGGTATATTATTTTGATTTGTTAGTTTTTATTTTTTAATAATTCTATTTTCGATTTAAATAATAACACATATTACATAATTATATATACACAATATTTATAAAATAAAAATTATAACACAACACAAAATTCTATATAGATTACTTTTTAAAAAACACACTCGAAATTTATTTAAAAATTTATGCAATAAATTGAGAAAATAACATTAATTCTCTGTCTTTGTCACAATCCAATTAAAATTGAGGAGAGAATATAATACTAACTTGTGTTTAGAAGACAAAAGGTGTCCAGTAGAGAGGCAAAGGGGCTACTATTTGTATTGTCTACAATCAAAAGCAATACTTAAATTTATAATTAGGAGTAAAATAACAATTTTAGTATAATCTTATTGAATTATCGATTTAACTCACAAAGGGCAAATAATGCTAATGGCCCCAAAAATTTAGCCAAAATTCAAAATTACTGAAATTGGCTAGAACTTTCTTCTTATTCCTACTCATTTCACCATAAATGGCTTCTAACCTTCTTATTCTTCCTTCATAATTCGCCATTAATGGTTTTTTTTCCTCCTTCAAATGTGAATTGTTTCGAGCGAATTATATGTAAAGATTTCAAATATCGAGAGAATTTCAAATAAAAAATTTGATATTATTCAGAGATAATTTTGATTTGATCGAGATTGAATAGTTTTTATGGTGGAACTATATTAAGCTTTTTAATATATCATAATGAGGATATATTAAGCTTTTTGAATATATCATAATATATAGTCAGTATATAATTTATATATAGTTGAGATATATTGCATAAGCAATGTATACTTTCTATAACTTTTGACAAATTATATTATATAATCAACATATATTTTCTACAACTTTTAGCTATTTTCATTATAAATAAAAATTTGACTATATTTATTATAAACTAATCACTTTACTATATGTAAAGTCAAAAACTGCACTCATAACCCAATAAAGAATTACAAAACCATTTAAAAAATCAATTACCCAATACCGATATGGAAAGGTCGAAGAACATCTTTTTCCATTTACCATTCGTAATGCGCAAAATACGTATGATGATTAACGTCAGAAACTCTGAAAGTTTCAGCGAAATTGCATAATTTACTTAGCCAATACGTTACTTTATAATTCATATAATCATTATCAAATGATTGAATTAGTCCATAAATATACCTTGTCCTATCTATAAAATATTATTAATAACTGATCGGAGTGATATAGTGAAATCATAGTTAAAACAATTGGGAAAATTATTTATTAGGGGTAATATTGTAAAATCATAGTTGAAGTAAGTAGCTGCCTTTAAAAGATTAAATTAAAAAGTTCACAAAATATTTTTATAGACTCATATAATGTATAAGAAAAATCAGACAGCTCAAATAGATACGTGGTCGGTGAGCTACTTGCCCCTTCAACTCTTCTCACTTATATAATAAGGTAATATTTCAAAAATTAAGCAATTTGAACAAATTAAAGCTTTGCAATTTCACAATTTGAACTTGCAATTTCAAAATGGCATATTCATTGGTTTCTCCCAACGCCTTTGCTCTAAAACTGAAAATACACTGCAGAATTTGTGAGAGAAAATTGAGGAACATGCTGCTGAAAATACAAGGTGTCGACTCGGTCAAAATTAATGAAAAGCTTGGGAATTTAGTGATTTCAGGCACAGTGATCCTACGACAGTTCTTACTATTTTAGAAAAACTTGGGAGAAAAGCAGAAATTATATGGGAGCAAGCACAACCGATAAACGTCCAGACTATCACACAATCAAAAGTCATTAATTCGTTGAACGATTCAGAAACTGTGACTCGTCAACTAGAACAACTGTCTCGAATTCCTGGATTCCAAACTATGGAGGTTACAACAACTATCAGGGTGACTATCCAAGGAGAATCAAGAAATGACTCTACTGATCATAAAATCTTGGAAATTAGCACAACTAAAAACCTGAACAAGCCTGGTCATCAATTTGATAATTCACATGGTGATGGTGAATTTTGCGCGGCATCTTTATTGTGTTGTGGTGGTCATGGTGCTGTAAGTCATGGTCATAGTTTTCATGGATGTTGCCATGGGGTTAATACTAACAGAAATTATTGTTGGGGTAGGGCGGTGATGCAGCCCACAGACACTCAACCTCGGCCTGCAGCAACACAACCATCATGGTCAAGTGGTAGTAGTATTGCATCTGCCCCTCCTTTGCCATCTGAGTATTACTATCAGGCACCACCATCATCATGGTCAATGCATCACAACTATTACAATGCCTTAAGCGAAGAGAATGCAAATGACTGTGTAATCCAATGATTTGCTGCCATATATGTGTGTGTGCGTGCCCACCTGCCTATATGTTACACAAATAATAAGGGGCAGGGGAAATACTGAACAGTAGTACTCTGAGTAGTTCATATAAAATCAGTGATGTGATAGATCTACATCTACTGCTCAACTGATCTTCTAACTACTTTTTAAAGTTTGCTCATCCTTCTGTAAATATTGTTGTTCGTAGAATCTTTAAGCGTATCTGTTACTATGATGATCATAACATAGACAAATTCTAAATAATCAACTTTCTGACATGAATGTGCAGAAGTGTGTGCATCTTAATCAAAAGTCTTTGATGTCCATTTTTATTAAAACATCTTAAAATGCATGCTTGTATGCGGAGTTTGAGAATAGGCTGAATCATAAGGGTCTATTGTGCACAGAGTTATTTTGCATTTTTGCCAGAGGTTATCTTCATAGCTTGAACTCATAATCTCCTAGTCACTCTGCCCTCTCCTAAAACCATTTTGTCGAATGTCATTAGGTTTGTTGTTCTTCTTCTTTTATTAATTTTTGAAGATGAGTTTTTCAAGTTAAAAATCTTCTTCCATTCATAAAATTGTACTATTTAAAAAAAAATAAACCTCATGTTCAAACACAACTTTAACTTTCAACACAAGCTTTCCTTTTTAGTCAGTTTTAAGAAAACAAACTCTTTCTTTTTTTGACAATATTTTAATTTAAAATTTTCACATAACATGCTTAAGAGCGCAAGATTAAAAATCATTTTGGCACGTTTGACATGATATTAATTTAGAACCACAAATTGAAAAATCTTAATTCCATGCCAAAGTCTCAATATCGACTATTAAAAGAAGACTTAGTAGAGACTTGACTATTAAGAGTGTAATTGTTTTCCTATAAATGTTTCATACAGAGAATGAGAGAAAGCAAAGGCATTATTGAAATCACAAATTTGAATATATAATAGTTATAAAAAAAGAAAGGCCATGGCCGAGGTGCTTGTGAATGCATTTCTGAAATACATCTACCCTGCATACCGTCCTTTCGCAATTAAATTCCCCTGTGAGATACTACTACAGGAGGAGTCGGATGAGGGTAAGGATCATGAAGACAGAGCAAGGCGAGAAGAAAAACTAGTCGAAAATATTATGAAGACAGCTCAACTGCATTTAGTTGTGGCAAGCCTAATAATGACAGTGAACTTCATAACTGGGAATTCTATTAAGAAAAGCAGCATTCCGTGCATTTGTTGTTTCGGATGCCATCGCCTTTTCATTCTCCTCTCGTGCTGTATTTGCCTACTTTGCCATGGCAGGAAATGTATTAGCTGCAAGGTGTTGTAGTTTGGCATTATTTTTTGTCCCACATTAAAAGTTTAGGACATTGTAAGGGGGTGTTGGGGTTATAAAAGAGACCCCTCACCTCCTATTCTAATAATCACCCAAAATTTGTATCTATTCTCTCTATTAATAAGAATGGTTATTTGGGCGGTGCTCGAAGACTAGGCATATTCTGCTGAACTCCGTTATCAATTTCGAGTGTGCTATTTCGGTTGTAGTTTAGTATTCAATATATTATTTATCGGGTATTTTGTATAGTCTTGTATACGGTAGTGTTTACGTATACAAGACCTTAGAGTGTGAACGGATGAAAGTACGTTAAATATAATACTGAAGACATCAGCATCATCATCGACCACATGGTCAAGGATCCCGATGTTAAGTTTGAAATTAGCGGTAGAAATATTTGACGGTACTGGACATTTCGGTATGTGGCAAGGTGAAGTTATGGACTCCCTATTCCAGTAGGGTCTTGACATTGCCATTGACGAAAATAAACTGGAAGATGTTGAAGATAAGGATTGGCGCGTCATAAATCGGTTGGCGTGCGGAACAATTCGATCATGCTTGTCCAGAGAACAGAAGTATGCTGTCAAGAATGAAACTTGCAAAAGGGACCAGTGGCCCCTCCAGTCCTTTCTTGGGAACTTTACTGAATCAGTGAATATTCACTGTTTGTGTTTAGAGGGAAAATTGCCCGATTTTCCCGATAGTTTTGTCGCGCTTTATTATGGAAAGCATGGGCTAGCCTCCTCTCCATTTCTCTGTATAAGTAGCGTATTATTTAGTAATCACATAATTTCTTGTTCTTCAACTTGTATTACTCTTTGTTGCTTCATTTGCTTTGTATCTTGCTATGCTTTGAAAACTTTTCTTTTGAACCGAGGCGGGAAGGAGAATGTGAGTTTAGATATTGTATGTTCTGCTTTGTATAGTCATGAACTGAGAAAAACAGGACAAGATGACAACTAAAGCAGTTACAACGGATGAAGCATTGATGGCGAGAGGCCGTCAGCAAAGTCAAGCAAAGGGGAGAAGAGGAAGGTACAAATCGAAAGGAAGAGTTGCCAAAGATGAATATGCTTTCTGTCATGAGAAAGGGCACTAGAAGAAAGATTGTCCAAAGTTGAAGAAGAAAGGGAAGACTCCGCAAGATGCAAATGTTGCAGAATACAAAAGTGATGCAGAATCAGATGTTTCTTTAGTAGCCTCACATTCAACATCGCATCAAGACGAATGGATTTTGGATTCTGGTTGCACCTATCATATGTCCCATATCCGGGAGTGGTTCTTTGACTTTAAAGAACTTAATGGTGGAGTTGTTTACATGGGTAATGACAATGCATGTAAAACAACCGGAGTAGGTTCAATCAAGCTGAGAAACCATGATGGATCCACAAGAGGCTTGAAGGAGGTTCGGTACGTTCCAAATTTAAAGAAGAATCTTATCTCTTTAGGGGTCTTAGAATCAAAAGGCCTAGTTGTGACAATGCGAGATGGGACTCTTAAAGCTACATCAGGAGCACTTGTGATGTTGAAGGGCGTGAGGAAGAATAACTTGTATTACTATCAAGGTAATACAGTTGTTGGGGTAGCAGGGGCAGCAACAACTTCCAGCAGCAAGAAGGATACAGATGCAACAAAATTGTGGCATATGCGGTTGGGACATGCTGGTGAAAAATTCTTGCAGGTTCTTACAAAGCAAGGATTATTGAAAGGTACGAAGATTTGCAAACTTGAGTTTTGTGAGCATTGCATTCTGAAAAATCAGCGAAGAGTGAAGTTTGGCACTGCCATCCATAATACCAAGGGTATTTTGGATTATGTGCACTCAGATGTGTGGGGACCTGCCAATTCCATTAGAGGTATGGTCCGGCAAACTTGCAATAAATTATGATTCTTTGCATATTTTTGGTTCTGCTGCATATTATCATATGAATGAATCAAAGTTAAATCCAAGGGCAAAGAAAGCTCTCTTTATGGGCTTTAATGCTGGAGTGAAGGGATACCGATTGTGGTGTCTGGATATAAAGAAAACAATTGTTAGTAGGGATGTTACCTTTGATGAATATGCTATGTTGAATAAGGTAAATCCAGAAGGAGCCGATGGTACTCTGGTGCAGGTGGA
>DF357802.1:25360-70571 GCA_000787875.1 Solanum virginianum
AAATTAATTGCCAATCCGAACCAAATCGATTAAAAAATTCAATAATTGATTTGATTTGGTTAGGTTTGGTTTTTAAATTTTGAAAATCGATACTATTTGGTTTGGTTTTAGTTTTATTTAAAAAAATTCGCAAAAACTACCAGACCGAACCAAATAATTATATATATAAATTTTCTAATTATCTTTATAGTAATCATAAATAATACATAAATATTTTGTTATTATTTTAATTAATTTAAATCTTTAACTTTATCATTTATATTTGAAAATTCTCTTGCTAGTATTTTGGAATATAGTTTTCTTGTACCCCTTCCCTGGATAGTTGTTTGATTGTTGAGTTTGAGTTTTTTTTATGAAGATTTGATGTTTGATATATAATGACTTTAGTATTGTTTAACTAAATCACTTTATTTGTGTATAATAACTTTAGTATTGCTTAACTAAATCACTTTGTTCATGTAACAATAACTCTAGTACTATTGCTTAATTGAATCCACAGTAGTCTTTTGTGGATTATTCATGTACTAGACAGGGGCAGAGCTACATTCATTCAAGAGTGGTCGGATGAACACCTTTCGTTGAAATTTTTTTTTGAATATAAGGTTAACTATAGATATTTTGATATATCTATCAACTGTTGAGTACGCTTGATACAAAAATCATCGATCCATGTTCTAAAAGTATGAACACCCTTGACGAAAATATTAGTTCCGCCACTAGTATTAGGTATTTGTGTCTATTAGATGTGTACGCCCTCAACAAACTTATTACTTTCAAACAGAAAAATAACCAAAAAAATAAACCAAACCGACAATAACCAAATCGACGATTATTTTTTTATTTGATTTGGTTTGGTTTTAGAAATTTAAAAACCGACTAAATTGGTTTGGTTATGGTTTTAACTAATAACTGATCCAAATCGAACCATAAACACCCCTAATAGCAAGCATAAGATCAACCAAGGGTGTTCATGGTTTTGATACAAACCGATTAAATAAATCGATTTTATTTGGATTTGGTTTGGTTTGATTTTAGTTTTTGAAAACTGATAGTGTTTGATTTGAGTTTGGATTTGTTTGGAAAAACCGAAGAAATAACCAAACTAACCCGACAAATTATATTCATATATTTTATAATTATACATATATAATACAATATTTATAATCTACTTATGAAAGCATACTAGAAATTTTACTATTTTTTTCTTCTAGGTCAAGACGGTGAATAAGAAACTTTTTTCACACTAAATTTAATAATTGAAAGTTGTAATATCAATCATTCTAACTATTTTTTGTTTTAAATAGATTATTGTCACTTTTTCTCCATTTTAAATGTATCATTGCTTTTATTTTTATATAGTTAATAACCGAACCAAACCAAACCAAAACCGATAACAACTAAATCGATAAATGTAGATTATAATTGGGTTGGTTTTTTGGTTTTGAAAATTTAAAAACCAAATTAAGTTGATTTGATTTTGATTTTGATTTTGACCAATAATCGACCCAAATCCATCGGTGAGCACCCCTAAGATCAACTAAACAGAAAAAAAGCAGATATATAACAATGATCAGCAGTTTCATTACGTAGACTATCACCACTTTTCAACTACCATCACAGTTAACTCCATAGTCCAATATTTGCTTTACAAGATACAAGCTCTTCTGCAAAAACTCTAATCAGAGTCCTCCTGGAGAATGTTGTGAGCAAATAATCCAAAATTGTAAACAGAAATCTAGTAAATCTTTCCTAATTGTCCTTGTATGCACTTTCAACTTCTGATGAAGTTCATTTGGCAAATATGAAAGGACTGCTCAATTCTATATGAGAACAATTTAAGAAAGCACCAACAGGAAGGGGTTTAGGATATATGAATATGAATCTAGTACAAAAGACTGGCAATTTCCAGTGACAAGAGCACGAAAGAGATGATATGTTCCTCCTTTCACTAGCAGAACCAGTCTTGGGTAGATCCATGTCGCGATTCTGACAGACCATAAATAGTGAGATGGAGGGTTTAATAATAATTCTTCCGTTGAGCATATCACATCAACAACAATCATCTACAATGTTTAGTCAGTTCTCTCCCTGCTCCACCCTAGTTTGTAATTTGATGCATGTAACGAGCAATGAGATAAATTTGAGTGATCATCTCTCATTAGGAAGCATTTTCAGCATTATTCAGACACAGGTTTTCTCAAACTCCTGTTTTTTTTCTTTGGTTTACGCTTTTTCTGTTTCTCCTTCAGTCTTGCAAAGTCCTTGATGCTCTTTTCCCATTCTTTTCTGTGCTTTAGGTAAAGCATCATAGCAGCACGGGCATCTTCTATCTGCAAAATATGCAGATGGATACAAGTTAGAATTCAGTAGGATACAGACCTGGGATAATAAACTGACACTCTGATATAAAATTGACTTTTTTAGATTGAGTCTGTAAAACCAAGTAATATTTGGAGGTCCATAACAGTACAGATACAGTGAGGATCCCACTGGTTAGAGTGAGAAACAACAGAACATAAAAGTAAAAGACCACAATTAAGTCACTAAAAGAATAGAACAAACTGGGCAGTGCTCTCCATTTTGTATCTCCACTCCAAGGACTTCAGTAGCAAGGTTCCGTAGTGCGCGACTGCGTCCTTCCCTAATTTATCAGCCCAATGTCAGCACCATATTGCATCCAAAATACAGGCTAGTAGCTGAAATTGCAAGGAATCAAGAATTTCTTTTTGGTGGGGTGGTGGGGGGAAGGAGCAAAGATTACCTTAGAAAGTGTTTATATTCAGAAGTGTCACGAATATCCTGCTTTTGATGGCCTAATAACAAGGCCTGTACAGGAAACACTTCCCATTTAGTTAAAGAAAGTACTCCAGATGCAAAATCTGAGAAGGTGCACAGTTACCTTAAAATCATTTCGCAGAGCATGGCCAACAAGAATCCGTCCCTTTATTAGTTCTGCCACCTCGTTCTGAACGACAAGGAAATCTTTTGCTGCAGATAACATCAGAAGAGCACATTACTTGGGCAAAATAAACAAAATATTCTTGATATTGCTTTGAGCATATAACTTGCAGAAAGTGGTGTTCACAAAAATGCAATTACTCTGTCCATAAATACTTGTCCAGATCGAAGTCAAACTAACACTAGGTCAAACTTCAAACTGACTGCTACAAACAATTGATCCAAATTGAAATATATAAACCTTCATATTAGAGATAAACTGAGCCCATCCAACTTTGAACCATTAACTACTGATGTTGTTCAACAAAGATTGCAATATAATTATCTTTTATACAAATTTTGCAATAAGAAAGAAATGGAGATAAACTTATCCTTTCATAAGAGAGAAGGTTTTATCAATTACACTATTTAGTTAGAGATTGACGGACACACGCCTACTTGTTTCAAACTATATAGAATCACTCAGTATTTAGCGCAACTGACTTTCATGCATTTTTGTGGACAAACCTCTCTAGCTTGAATGCACATGAGCCATTGAACTCTCATTCCGGGATGTTGTGCCAAGTAGCAAACTTCTAATTTCCAAGTATAAGTCACATTAACAAACATGTAACTCTATTCCAGCTAAAAAGATATAAATGAATTTAGCACCGTCTATTAGTGCACACCTGAACTATACTTTGTCTTAGTTACCTCGAAACTTGCAATTGGATAGTCTTCGCCCCTTGGACTTTGACACGGTAAAGATCATGGATACACTCTTTTAGGCGTGTGAGAGAATAAAATACAGCTTTGATGTGTGATAATTTTCAACTGTTAATTGCCACATAATCATATAGTCTAAGTTTTAGTACCAAATTATAAAATCATATACATCTGTAGAGGTACAAATAGGGAACAGCCTCTCCTCTCTACCTCCACGAAGTAGTGGTAAGGTCTGTGTACATTCTATCCTCCCTATTTCTCACTTGTGGAATTTTACTCAATATGTTGTTCCTGCTGTTGTTGTATAGTTGTCGTATAGTAGACAAAAGCAAACAAACTAGCAATCAGATCCCTTGATTCTAGAAGATTTGAGATTCAAGAGACAATTAATAGCATATCAGATTTGATTTTATCAGATCCAATCAATTTAGATCCTATAAATCATATCTCATTATAGTTAGATATTCACAAATCAACACTCCCTCTCAAGTTGGCATGTAAAATATCTGTCATGCCTAACTTGATTATGAGAATTTCAAATTTTGGTTTAAACAAGTCTGGTGAAACTATCTGCAATTTGTCGACTTGTTGGGACGAAGGACATGCATTCTTCCCTCTTCAATCTTCTCTTATATGAAGTGCCTGTCCACTTCAACATGCTTTGGTCTATCAGGTTGAACTAGATTGTGATCAATACTAATGGCGGCTTTTTGGTCAGAGTATAACTTCATTGGTAGAGCAAACGATTTTTTCAGTTCTTCCACCATCCTCTTGAGTCAAATCATTTCACATATCCTATGGGCCATAGATTGGTATTCAGCTTCAGAACTGCTATGAGCTACAACATATTGCTTTTTACTTGAATCTATGAGCTACAACATTTTGCTTTTTACTCCTCCAAGTCACAAGATTTCCCTAAATAAGTACACAATATCCAAACGTAGACCTTCTGTCAGTAGCAGAACCTGACAAATATGCATCTGTAATGCTTTCAATGCCCTATGTTAGCTTTTTTAGAAAAACAATCCTTTCCTAGGTGAAATTTCAGATATTTTAGAATCTCTAGCGCTCCTTGGTGATCTTCCTTTGGAGAGTGCATAAATCAACTGACCAAGCTTACAACAAAAGCTATATCAGATCGAATGTGTGACAAGTAGACCATCTTCCCCCCAGTCTCTGATATTGACTTTGGTCAATTGAATTTCCTTCTTTGGTTTCGAATTTCATATTCGGATCAATAGGTGTTCCAACTAGACGAGACCACTCATCTCTATCTCTTTTAGAAGATCATGTACTTACTTCCTTTGTGACACCATAATGCCTCTTTTTGATTTCACTATTTCCATGCCAACAAAATATTCAACTTGCCAATCTTTGATCCTGAATTCTGAGGCCAACTGTTTTTTTTTAATTTTTTATTTCGAACAAGCCATCTGTTGTAAGTATGATATCATATGTGTGGGATCGTAATCTTTCCCTCAAGCGAATGTTGAATGAACATAGTATGATATGTTTTCCCTTGAGTGTTCCCTTGTTTTTTAACATAAGTAAACCTCTAGAGAAGTTACTTTAACTTGCACACTCTAGTTCCATACCATTCGTCAAAACCCGGAAGAGGATCCATGTAGCTTCTTCTTCGAGTTTTCCAGTCAAGAATGCAATCTTCACATCTAGTTGTTGAAGGGGCCAATCAAGGTTGACGGCATGGTCAGAAGAACTCTGATTGAATTCAACTTGGCAACAAGACTGAATGTCTCGAGATAGACAATCCCGTAAGTCTGAGCGAACCCTTTTGCTACCCTCTTGCAGCCCACTATTTTCTTTTCACGTGGTAGTTCCACTATTTCCCAGGTTTCATTTCTCGCAAGAGTGTTCATCTCCTCTGGAACTGCCTCCTTCCACTCAGGAATGTTTAAAGCATCCTGCAAGTTCTCGGTATCTCCATTCCAGATAATTGAGAAAGAAAAGCTATGTAGGAAGGGGACAATTTTCTGTATGACAAAATTGACATGGGATGAGTGATTTGTGAATATCTAACTATGATCAGATCTGATTTTGTAAGATCTAAATTGATCTGATAAAATCAATTTATCGTTAGTGTAGCTATCACTTCATGGTACTTTAAATTGATTTGGGGGTTGTTATGCCCCTGAAGAAGTTGTGCGAGGAGGACTAGTTAAGGAAAATAACCAGAAAAGGGTTGTGACAGAGGCCGAAGTGGAGGATTTTTGAAAGAAAATGCCAACTAAGGAATATTCTGTTGTTGAACAGTTGAAGAAAACTCTCACCCAAATTTCTCTGATGTCATTACTGATGAATTCTGCAACTCATAGGAGCGCTTTGGTGAGGGTTCTAAGTGAAGCTTATGTTCCAGCTGAGACACCAAGTGAGAGTTTTTCAGACATGGTAGGACAAGTTTTGGAAGCTAACAAAGTCTCTTTTTATGAAGATGAACTTACACATGAAAGCCGGGGGGCATAACAAAGCTTTGAACATCAATATTAGATGTAGGGACAAGTTTATTTCTAGAGTTTTAATTGATAATGATTCTGTTGTTAACATTTGTCCTTTCATTACATTTGAGCTTTGGGGATTGATATTGGAAAAATTCGTGAAAGCCGTGTGAGGGTTAGAGATTTTGATCCCGCAAAGGGGAGTCAATGGAGAAATTGATTTGCCATTACAAGTTGGACCCGAGGAGTTTATAGTGGAATTTCAAGTGTTGGACATATCTGCTAATTACAATTTATTACTCCGAAGGCCATGGATCCATATGGCCGGTGTGGCCCTTTCTACTCTACACCAGACTTTGAAATTTGTCTGGAATCATCAGGAAATTGCTGTTCATGGAGAAGGTAATAATTTGAGGTACCCTGACAACTCAATCCCTGTGATTGAAAGCTTGGAAGAACTGGATGGATCTGTACTCCATATTGGGGAGATTATGTGTTCTACTCGAGTTGAAAGGGTAAAATTGCCACGTGTGCTTATGATGGTGGCTTGGGAAATGTTGAAGAATGGTTTTATGCCTGGTCGAGGTCGTGGAGTGAATTTGAATGGAATGGCAGAACCAATTCAGCTGCTTAGTCAAAAATACACCTTTGGTCTTGGGTACAAGCCCTCTCCTGAAGAAGTCTCGTTGGTTAATCTCAAAAGAACAAGTGACATTCTTTTACCACAGCCGATCTCACTTTTGAATCAGTCATTTTTCAAGGCATAAGGATCAAATGAAGCTACTAAAGGCAACCTCGAAGGACTCAAAAAAACTATTCATTAAAGAAGCAGAATGCAATGTGATTTTGGAAGATTGCAGTGGAACCCCTACCGTATTGGGGCAGCATGGACCAAATGGAGACTTGCATCTGGAGTATTGTAAAGTGGCCCCGGTGGATGAAAAGATGAGGGAAGCGAGACTGCGATGGTTTGGACATGTGCAGAGAAGGAGTATCGATGCCCCTGTTAGGAGGTGCGAGAGGTTGGTTTTAGGAGCTACACAGAGGGATAGAGGTAGACCGAAGAAGTACTAGGGGGAGGTGATTAGACAGGATATGGCGAAACTTAGTCTCACTGAGGACATGACCCTAGATAGGAAGAAGTGGAGGTCGCAAATTCGAATAGTAGGATAATTGGTTAGTAGGGTTAGGTGGTTTCCTAGTCAGGGGGCCTAATATGGTTGAGTAGTAGTGTTTTTTTCTAGCATGATTTGTCATTAATTTGTTGTTTATGTGTTAATTATATCATATTTTTGCGTACATTCTACCCTCCCCAGACTCCACTTGTGGGATTTCACTGGGTATGTTGTTGTTGTTGCAGTGGAACCCCTACCATATGGGATGTTAAGCCTGGAGTTGCTTTGAACAATTGGACTTGTAGCCTGTCCCCGACTCTTCAGGAATCTTGGTAGATGATTGTATTAGAATCCACCAAACAACATGATTCAAAATTGAGGACTGAATCATTTTTATGTGTTGTCTCCATTTTTTGAAAGCTTAAACGTCAAATCTAAACTATACTTTTTGCTTTAAATTTCAAATTTTGTCCTTAAATTTATTTATTCTATTTTATTTTTCTTCTCTCTTTCAACAAGCAAACTAATAAAATTGTCAATACCAAGAATGTGACATGTAATGAAACGAGTAAATAAATCTCAAGTAATGAACAAATTTTTGCAGAACGTGAAGATGTGCAACCTGAAGAGTTGGCTAAAGAATTTGAACATTTTTTTGAGAATAAAGAAAAGCCAAATTTGGATGAAACTGAGACAATAAATTTGGGAGATTCAGAAACAAGAAGAGAAACAAGAATTAGTGTCCATTTGACTCTGATTCAAAGGAAAGAATTTATCGATCTATTTAGACAATATATGGTTGTGTTTGCATAGTCTTATGATGATATTCCAGGTCTAAGCACGGACACTGTTTCACATAAGTTACCAATTGATCCATCTTGCCCCCCAATAAAGCAAAAGCCAAGAAAGATCAAGCTTGATATGAGTTTACAAGTTAAGGAAGAAGTCTCCAAGCAACTTGATGTCAATACCATCTGAGTCACGAAGTATCTTACATAGTTGGCCAACATAGTTCGAGTGCCAAAGAAAGATGGAAATAGCAAAGTATGTGCAGATTATCGGGATCTCAATAAGGCCATCACAAAAGATGATTTTCTTCTCCTAAACATTCACATACTTATTGATAATTGTGCCAAGCACAAGTTGCGATCATTTGTTGATTGCTTTGCAGGCTATCACCAGATTCTCATGGATGAAGAAGATGCAGAAAAAACAGCATTCATCGCACCTTGGGGAGTATATTGTTATCAGGTATTGCCTTTTGGACTCAAGAATGCTGGGGCAACATACATAGAGCTATCACTACCATTTTTCACAACATGATCTATAAGGAGATTGAAGTCTACGTGGATGATGTCATTATCAAGTCACAAAAGAGCTCAGATCACATAACAAATTTGAAGAAGTTCTTGACAGATTAAGGCGATATAATCTGAAGTTAAGTCTTGCAAAGTGCGCATTTGGTATCCTTGTCGTGAAATTGTTGGGTTTCATTGTGAGTAGAAAGGGGATAGAATTGGATCCTTCAAAGATAAAGGCTATTCATGACTTGCCTCCTCCAAAAAGCCGAAAGGGTGTAATGAGTTTTCTTGGTCGTCTTAATTACATCAGTCGATTTATTGCACAATCGACTATAATTTGTGAGCCAATCTTCAAGTTGCTAAAGAAAAATGTTGCTATCAAATGGACAGAAGATTGTTAGCAAGCCATTACAAAATCAAGGAGTATTTGTCCAATCTGCCTGGTTTGGTGCCTCCACAGCCTGGATGACCATTGTTGCTATACGTGTCTGCGTCGGGCAATGCATTTGGATGTGTTCTAGGACAATATGATGAAACTAGGAAGAAGGAGCAGGCCATATATTAATCGAGCAAAAGGTTTACACCTTATGAAGCTCGGGTCGCACAAAAGTTAAAACATTATTTGTGTGCATATACCACTTTTCTCATCTCAAGGATGGATCCACTCAAGTATATCTTTCAAAAGCCCATGCCTACTAGAAGGCTGGCCAAATGGCAAATTTTGCTAAGTGAATTAGACATTGTGTATGTCACCCAAAAAGCCATTAAGGGACAACATTGGCTGATCATCTTGCTGAAAATCCTATGGATGAAAAATATAAGCCTCTTCAAACTACTTCCTGGATGAAGAGGTTTTGTTTATTGAAGAAGATATTTTAGAAGGATATCCAGGGTGGAGAATGTTTTTTGACGGTGCTGCAAACTAAAAAAGTTGGTGCTGGGGTAGTGCTGGTCTCAAAAGCAGGTCAACACTATTTGATCTCAACAAAGTTCAAGTTCTTATGCACTAACAATATGGCAGAATATGAGGCTTGTATTCTTGGACTCAGAATGGCTGTTGATATGAATGTACAAGAATTGTTGGTCATAGGTGATTTAGACTTGTTGATTTACCAAGTACAAGGAGAATTGAGCACTAAAAATGTGAAGATAACTATGATTTTGCTTTCGTACATGAAGAACACGATGGAGAACCTTGGTACTATGACATTAAAAGGTATCTTAAGGAAGTAGACTATCCAGAAAGCATAAGCAGTATTCAAAAGAGAACTCTTCGAAGACTCACAAATCACTTTTTTCTAAATGGAGAAATCCTTTATAGGAAGACTCCAGATTTGAGATTACTAAGATGTGTTGACTCTCAGCCCCCAAGGCCTAGCTCAAGTGGCAAAGGGTGGAGGATGAGGTCACAGGTTCAAGCCCCACACTATGCAAAGCGAAGCTTAATATTTAAGTAGAGAAGGGTAGAGGGTTAGGCAAGTGTCACCACACCCCCTTTTTTGGGTCCTGACACTAATACATGGAAATCCATTGTATTAGAAATGCAAAGGGTTTTAATATATGCATTAGCATGGTTAAAGACATAATTGTTCCTAAAAACCATTTCCACATCCTTTCCATCGTATTTATGGACTATTATTGTAAATAAGTGATTTTTTTAAAATATTATGCATTGCATGTTATTTTTAATACACCAAACAAAATGCTGCATAAGAAATAATCTCAGCATAATATGCAAATATAACTAATACAAGCATTAATAGTACACTATATGCGGCATTATATGGGTTGTTTGGTAGAGTATATAAGAATAATGCAAAAAGAGTGTATTAATAATGCTTGTATTAATAATGTTTGTATTAGTAATGCCTGCATTAATTATACATAGTCTATTTCTTATACATTGTTTAGTTTGGTGTATTAAAAATAGTAATCATTGCATAAAAATATTTATTTACAAAGATACCCTTCACAATTATGGCGGAAAAGATGCAAAAAAAGATTTTGAGGGGTAAAACGATCTTTAACCATGCTAATGCATGCATTGAAATCTCTTACATTACTAATACCTAGAAATCCATGGTATTACCGTATTAGAAATATACACTCTATCTCTAATACATAATAGAGTGTATAACTAATGCTTAATTATACATAGCATGAGAAAGTGTGTCAAATAAGATATTACTAATACAAAGAACTAAGTCATGCATTATTTTTGCTAGTACGCTCTACCAAATGACCCCTAAGTGTATTAAAAATGGGACTTCAGTATTTCCATGATCCTATCGAAGAGCTATAAGCCCTTCTACTCAAATTTGTGTGCTTCAAAATTATTTTCCAGTGATTCCAACACTACTTCAGGATATAATGGATAATGAGGTGATTATAGTATGAAAGAACTCATAAAAACAACATATCTGGTGTAATATCAAGTAGGGGTCTAAGGGGATTAGGATACATGCAACCTTATAGATTCTTGGCTCAAGTGTAGATCAAAGCAAGATAGAAAGAAAAATAACAATTGCAAAAATAGCAAGATAAATAAAGCAAATTTAGGTAGTAGTTAAGAATAATGCTAGCTATCTTCACAGTAACACCAATTATTGAGAACACGGAGATATTATAGGTTTTGGGAGGAGTCAGGAGCTGCCTACATTTGCAGCTCTGAGAGTACTTTCAAGTAAAATGATTTTCAAATTCTAAGGGAGCATTTGGCCATGAGCGTTTTTCACTTTTTCCCGCTTTGAGTGGCCATAAAATTTTGGAAAATTCTCTCCACTTTTTTTCCAAAAATTTCAGAAATTCCAAAAACAACAAAAAGTTGTTTTCACTTTTGTCCCTCCAAATTACTCACAAAAACTCGAAACAACTCTAATACATTTCACAGCCAAACACAATTCTAATTTCTAAATTTCATTTTTCATTTTGAAAACAAAAACTACTTGTTTTTAATTTTCAAAATGAAATATGGACAAACGCCTACTAAGATATGTTAATGATCTATGAGAACTGAGATGGACGATGGGAAATGAAATATCTCATGTCAGATTTCTTAAAAGAGCTTAAATTTCCGTTCTAACTACACGTGATACACATTCATTTCACATTCCGGATGGAAAAACTTCAAGGATCAAAACTCCTAAAACAGCAGCAACTTAACGTGCTAAGGTAATACCACGCTGCTTCTCAGATGACTTGACTTAACATGCTAAAGTATAATAAAAGATTTTTTCAGTTTTCTGCTTCTTTAGCAAGGACAGTTTTTTTCTGTAGTCATTATTCTTTCAAGAGACCAGACTAAAAACTTCTGCTGCTGGGATCTTTTCAAATGTAAGGGGTGAAGTGAAACCAACCTTTCTTTAAGTGCTGAGGTCTAATACCACTGATTTTGGTGCGGAAGTCAACAACACGTTCAACTGGACGAACATATTCGTCATATATCACATTTCCCCATTGGTTGACCTGCAATAAACTGGTTTGCATTGAACTGTCCACTAATAAGTCAAATAAACAAGCTTACAACAAAATTGTAGGTTCAAACGGAAGAATTAACGGAATTGTAACCCAGAAAATCGAAACAGTTAATTTATGTTTATAGGGAAACGACAAGAAGCTTTAACATAGAAACATCAATAATTATTGTACTATAAGTTCCATATACCCATGCGAACATAGAATAATTCTATGTGTGGCATATGCTCTGAAGACAAGAGACCAACTAGAAGAGAACTTACTATAGGATATAAACGGCCTAGTTATGGAAATCGTAGTGCAGTATAAGCTTGTAACTAATAATCAAAAGCATCAAGTTTAACTGTGGAAGCAACTGAAAATAATTGCTACTAAAGCCATTTGTCAAATGTAGTGAAGTAACATATATTTTTAAATCACCAGTATATAAGTAAATGAGAAGGTAAAACTGAATACCAGTGTGACTCGCCCAAGAGCACTTCTGTTCCCCACGGAGCTTACGCCAACCATTTCACAGTCCATCCCTATCACATCTGTAACACTGTCATGCAGCAAACGATTAAATTGCTGACAATTAGAAAATTTACTCAATTAACAATAAGAAAAATACTCAATCACACTTGAACTTGAAGAGGCTTAAATAAGAATAGAAAAAGACTGATTTTAATTGTATTTTGCTGTTTTTTTCAGTTAAAAATAAAAACTTGCTGACTTCCTGAAAATGTTAAAATAGCATAGAAATTTAGGTTTAATCAACATCTTTATAACATTTCATAACTTTTTTCAAAAATAAACTTTTCTAGAGTCTTGTGTGACAAGAATGTGCCACCAAAAAAATCAAAGACAAATTCTAAAAAGTGGTGGCTAGACCAACTATGTTGTAAGGAGCAAAGTGTTAGTCAGTCAAGAATTCTCGCTTTCAGAAGATGGATGTTGCAGAAACAAATGTGTTGGCATACTAGGAGAGACAAGATTAGCAATGAAGATATCCATGAGAAGGGGGTGCAGCCTTGGTGGATGACTTTTATGGGAGGCGTAGCTAAGATGGTTCGGGTATGTAAAGGAGAAGTGCATGGATGCCCCAATCAGAGGTGTGAGAAAATGGCTTTACGGATGATTTGGAGGAGTAAAGGTAGGTTGAAGAAGTATTGGGGAGAGATAATTAAACAGGACATGACATAGCTTTAGCTTCCGAGGGTATGACTTTAGACATGAGATTATGAAGATTAGAATAAAAGGTTGGTAGGTAGTTGGTCTCAGTTATCCTTCCATAATCGTAATCGTAGTATTACTCGTGTAGGTTCTTGTTCCTTCAATTTCAGTTACTATCTATTGTCCCTTGTAATTACTTTATCATACAATAGTATTTTGCCTTGGTTTCTTCACTCTCATTATTTTTAATACGCATACCCTCCCAAACCCTCACTGAAGGGAATAGACCGGGTAATATAGAGTAGTTGTTGTAGATAAAAATCCTAGTTCGACGAGTTCTTTTTCAAATCTTTTATAAAAGGTATCTAAGCAAATATGCTATAGTGATAAGGTCTGCGTTCACCCTACCTCTCAGACCCTACTTTTTGTTTACCTAAGCAAATAATCACGCCTTCTCCCCACAAAAAGAGGCCTTTCTAAACAAACTCACCTTGAATCTGATGAAGTTGGAATAAGAGGATTAGGCCGAGCATCACCGGAGTCATCGCCAGACCTGCTTTTGCGCTTTCCTACGATAGCAACCAGAAAAATCTCAAAAACTCAGAACCCAAAAATTTAAAATCATACCAAAAAACAATAATAAACAGGTTATACCTAGTATGGAATTAGGTTTTTCTGTTTCTGAAGGTTGTTGCTTCTGGAAGCCATTGGTCTTCAGTTGCTGCAGAGCAAGAAATCGAGTGCATATCAGGATACATTACTACGAAATAAAGTTGGTTAGAGAGAGAAAAAGTGGAGTGAGGAAGTGAATACTTGACGTAGCTGAGCCCAGTTGGGGTTTAGCTGAAACTGTTCTTTAGGGTTTTTCAATTGACCCGCCATTTTTGTCTCCCTCCTCTTGCTGTGAAGCCACTGGTATAGTTAAGCAGCCTGTTCAAATTTGGGCGTATTTTTGGTTGGAAATAACATTTGGTATTGGGGTGGCAAAATGACAAAAATAGTCCCTTAAATATGGAATTAAGAAACTTTAGTCCTTTAAGTTTAGTTGAAATTACAATATTCCATCAAATATTTATATTTATATAATAAAAAAGACTTTGTCTATTAGATTTGACAGAAAATATATATTACTTTACTTTACTACTTATTAATAAGAGGCTAAGGCAGCAGCTTCTGATTGTAGTTGCGTGCTTGAGCAACTTTCGATTATCCTATTTACTTCTTCTCCTTTATTATATGAGACTAATAAAAAATATTTCGTGAATTTTTTAATTTAATCTTTTCAAGGCAGTTGCGTATTAACATGTCTGCTTCAATTACTTCAGAATATTTTTTTAACTACTTCAATTATAAATTTTATAATAATTTTTAAAATTAATAGATAAAAAAATACTATTGATCTTACATAAATCGAGACTAAAAAATAATTTATATTGCAACTTCCGGTGAGCCAACAAAAAATAATTTGTGGACTTTTTAATTTAATCTTTCTAAGGCAGTTGTGTATTGACATATTTGCTTCAACAACTTCACAATATTTCATTAGTTGTTTCAATTATAATTTTACGATATCTTCTAAAATATATAGGAGAAATCTATCGATGTCACATAAATCGAGACTAAATAATAATTTATATTGCGACTTCTTGTGAGCCAACAAAAAATAATTTGTAGACTTTTTAATTTAATCTTTTCGAAATAGTTGTGTATTGACGTGTCCGCTTCAACGACTTCATAATATTGTTTTAGTTGCTTCAATTATAATTTTACAATATCTTAAAAAATATATAGGAAAAATCTATCGATATTCCATAAATCGAAACTAAAAAATAATTTATAGCACGAACCTTTGCCACTAGTATGAAATAAATAAATAAATAAATAAATAACAGAAAGTCATATTTAAAGGTATAATGTAGTTTTTGTTATGAAAATGTGGACTTCATAACATCCCACATTAAAAAGAAGATTTGAAGAAAGAAGAAAAGTAAAGGAGTGTCAAAGCCTTGTGAAGTATTTCAATATCCCACATTGTTAAAAGATGAAGAATAGAGTGCTCACATACACTATAAATAGAGAGACCCTCCTTGCTAGTTAAAGATATAACAAGAAAAAGAAGCTACTTACTTAAGTAGAGTTTTGCATACTTTAAAGTTTATATTACTCTTGTAATATTTTTTCTGTAGTGGAAGTATCCGAGGAGTAGGCATTATTTGCCGAACCTCGTTAAAATTGTGTGTTCTTTTTAGCTTTCTTTGATGGAGACACTCTAGTCTCTACCATTTCACAACAGTTTTTTATTTCTTTTATTTATTTCTAGAACTACAATTGGATGTGGATGTAACTTTTTGAGAAGTAACGTATATAATGTATATTATATATTTTTAGTATTTGGCATAATTTTTTGTGCATATTTTAAAATGTGATGAAATTTTATTGGTGTTTATGATTTTTTTCCCCCATTTTGCAATAAGTCGCTAGATAGTTTGATGAATCATTATATTTATAAGAGTTTGTATTATAAATTCTTCTATTTGATTATTTGTTAATTGAATCTTTTAACTCATCGAAACATAATAGTTTTAAACTTTTTTTCTTGATTTAACATATACGTATTAGAAGCATGAGACTTTGTAAAAAAATCTAACGATCACATTAGGACTTTATATGAGTCATCTTTTTTCCCCTTTTGTGTTTGACACTACTGTTGGATAAGATTGAAATTTGTTTATTTATTTGTCGTGTTTGACACCATCATACGGCTTTACATTATAGACTTGCAATGTTGCAAATACTTTACAGTATTTGGCTCTTTGAATTAAACATCTTTCTAAAAAGTCGACATCATAAATAATTAATGAAAATATAACTATTTTACTTACTTTTAAATATATATATATATATATATATTCTATTCAATATTTGATATTTATATTAAAAAATTATTAAATTTGGACTAGTGTTAATTAGTTCCATGATAATATAAGACTTCTTTTAAGAAAGATAATTTTTTATTGAAAATCTAAAGGTCAAATTTAAAACCTAATTAATGATAAAAAAAATACTTATCCCTCTATTAAAATTTTGTTAATTTCCAATTACATTACTTTGTGTTATTATTTAGTAATGTGCTTCATCTTGATTATATTCAAACACTTTGATTTTCCATATTATAACTAAAAACCAATTTGACTAAAGTTTGCTAATTACTTAATTACCATTTTTTATACGCATTATTTTCTTTATCGTTTAAGAAATAGTAAAAAGCTTATCAACATGAAAAATGATAGAATAATTAAAATTAGTAATTTCTTAAAGATTTTTTGAAGTATTTTAGTCTTTGGGTTCGAATTTTAATGGAAATAAAAGATACATAGGATCTATTCAATTTTTGATGTCCAAAGTTATTTAATAAATTTTTTTATGAAGCTAATAAATATTCAATAAAAGTAATTGAACGCGTGAAAACTGATTCAGAAATAATTGTCTTCAAAGAATAGTGACAAATAAATTTTTTATCATGTCTTTATTTTAGAAATATTTTAAATCTTAGGTTCAAATTTAAATTGATATAAAAAAGTATAAATATTTTTTTTCTCGTTCATCCAAATTTTAATCAACAAAATTATGCAATAGCTATGTTAATGATAGATATTCTCTTCGTCTATTTTCACTCGTCCATAACTTGACGCACCATACTTTTAAGGTGCAATTAAAGTTTATCGTATCGTTTTTTTAATAAAATAAATTTAATATTTTTAAAAAATGTTTAATATTATTAAAAATGACAAGTTAAGAATGAAGTGATAAAATTTATCTTTATTTTTTAAATTTTCATATTTATTTTAAATTATAGTAATGACAATAGATAAAAGTGAATTAAGGGAATAACAAATATTCTATAGGACCATTTTTAATTATGCTCACACTAATTTTGTCTTTTTCTTTAATTTTTAATTATTAGATTTTGTGATGATACCTTTTCTTTTCTAATGGTTTAAAACAAGAATATTCCTGGAAAATCACATGATCCGTTAGCTAAGTACCGCAAGACACCGGCCCTATTTTTGTGCGTCAGAAAGCAATATGCACACATCACCGTCTATACGATTTGTGATGAAATGATCGAGATTTTTTTAGTAGTTTATTAGATATTTTGAATTTAAGTTAAAGGTGGAACGAAATAGAGTCGAGAGAATTTATCATTTATTTATGATTAAAATTATTTTTAATCAACATTTTAATTAACATTTACTGATATAAATTATGGTGAAATGATCGAGATTTCTTTAATTAGATGTTTTGAAATTGAGCTGAGGGCGAAATAAAGTAGAATCCAGGGAGTTTATTATTTATACTTTCTCTATTCTTTTTGTAGTTATCATGTTGTGATTTTTGAAAGTCGGTTTGATTTATTTTAAAATTAAATTAATTTGATATTTTAAAAAATAAAAATTTAGATATTCAATAATAACTACGAGAAAAGCAATATTGGTTGTAACTTTTTTTTATATTAATATGATGAAAAAATATACCTTAAATATTAGTCAAAGTTTATATAGTTTGAATCTAAAAATAAAAATTATAACAACTAAAAACAGACTGAGCATGTACATGATTAAAATTAGTTTTTTAACATGTATATAGTAGATATTGAATTTCTTTGACTTTTTAATTTCTCTTTTTTAAAAATATTTTGTTTTCTCTTAGTAAAAAAATTGATCTCATAACTTATTCTAATCTTGAATATGACAAAAATTTTATTAGGAGCATGTTCTTCAGAGATAAATTTTACAATTCACGAAGTTAATTAATCAATTTCAATATAAATATCGAATAATTTTTTTAAAAAAAGACACATAAATTTAGGATAACATTGGTCCCTACTATGTGTTGTCTCCTGTTACCATAACTGTATTCCCTCTCGTCTCTTTCGTGTGTCATCTTTTGTTATTGTATTTACATTAAGAAAAAAGTGATTTTACTATTTTTGTCCTTATTTATTATTCACAAATTACTTTTTTTAGTTCTTCTAGTTGATCATATATATATATATCTTTTCAAAGCTTATTAACTATTAAGGGTAAAATAAGAAGAACGATGTCATTTATGTATTGATTTTATGAAATGACATATATTAAGAATATCTATTTATAATAAAAACAATATATAAAAGGAATCGGAGGGGTAATAATTTTAACGAGTTCCAACACAAAAGTTTATGAACTAGTAATAATTTCTTGTTTACCAACTTTCTTCAGTTAGATTTCAATTAGATTTATACATGCATATATATTGGAAAAATAAAGAAATCTTAACACTCAAATAATATTTTAATTTATTGGTTAAACTGTCTATAAAATCGAATGGAAAATTAATTAAATAAAACTTTAATAACAAAATGTCAAATCTGTCAATTGCAAGAGTAGTATTTTAATCGAGTTTGGTAGGATATTTTTTTTCCAATTTTCACCTTGATTAGACTTGAAATAATACAAATTTGTGAATGTTGAAAGTTTAATTTGGCCTAAAAAAAAAATTACTCATTCAGGTTGTTTGAGTTTGGATGAATTAATTATGATATAATATATAAAATATGTTTTTTAATTGATAATCATGTTCTCTAACTTTGAACGTATACAAATAAATACACATATTCTACATCACATTATATAAAATATGCTCTTTTAATTGATAATTATGTTCTCTAACTGTGAACGTATATAAATAAATACACATATTCTACATCACATAATACACATAAGATGCTATATAAGACACAAAACTTTTATATAAAACACCACGACGAATCTTTCTTTTTGTGCAATTTTGTGCCAGTTCAAGTATCTACACATGTAGACCTAAAATTAAAGAACAGAGATATCAGTTGAAACCAAGTTAAAGAACATATTTATGTGTTATGCTTATTGTTTATTTATTATTTTAATCTATCTAAAAATTAAATTTATTGCGCAATTTAAAATAGTGAAGAAGAGACATGTCAAAAAAAAAACTCATATTGAATAAGATTTTTTAATTAATTTTATGTTATATACTGTCATAATAAATAAAATAAATTTGACAAAATTAAATATATTAATTATTATTTAACTCATTTTGATTCATTTTTAGAATGATTATATTAATTTAATTCATTTAGTCAACTTCATAGGTAAATGTTAATTACTACATTTTTTGTTGACTCAAAGTTCAAATATTTTCTTTTTATCAAAGTTAAATATTGTCAAAATATTTCTCTTTCTATATTTTAGGTGTTACCTGTTTTCCACATAACTTTAAATTGACTACTAGTATTGTTTCTATATGTTGGTTGGAATTGTCTCTTTTTGTAATATCAAATTCATGTATTACCCTCTTCATTATTGTTATTGCTAGTGTATTATATATCCCATGATAATATCGTTATTTATAATAATACTACTATAACAACAATAACATACCTTATGGAATCTCACAAGTAGGGTCTGGGGAGGATAGAATGTACGTAGACCCTACTATTACCTCATAAAAGTAGAGAGATTATTTCCTCGAAACTCTCATTTGAAAAACCCATAAGTAGAATAAACTGGATATGCCAGCAAGGAAAAGAAAGAGAATAAAGAGAGCGACTAATAATAAAAAATACATAACAATATGTAAATACGATAAAATTAACTCAAATCTGACAAATCCTAGCAAACATGATATAAACATGACTATTCCTGCAAACCTACTATATCCTAAGGTCAGACATCCACCTAAATCCTACCAACCAATTAGCCTGCTACTCTAATTCGCAACCTCCATTCTTTTCTATCTAAGGTCATGTCCTCAGTGAGATAAGTTTCACTATATTTTGTCTAATCATCTCCCCCAAATACTTCTTCGATCTGCCTCTACCCCTCCGTATAGCTTCAAAAATCAACCTCTCGTACCTTCTAACAGGAGCATCAATACTCTTTTTCTGTGTGATTTGCAAGCTATTACATCAGAGCGTGTGACTTACTCAACACTCGAAGAATTGCAGCTTCGAGTTTTCTTTGTCAAAAAAAAAGTAATGAATTTTATATTGAGGTGCAATTACTGAAATACCCTTGAATGCCTTATCTTGTTAGGGATGACAGCATAAATTACAAGAAAAATAACGTGGCCAATTAATAGGAGAATCAAACAGCCCATTAGCAGTTAACCGTAAAATTTCCTCTTTTCTATTGAAACCTCTCTTCAATTTGTTCGTTTTCCGATCTATCGATCGTCTCATCAACTTCTATTTGGTTAGTTTTCGAGCCCAACTCATCAAAGTTTCGAATTTAATCTTTAATTTCAACGAATTTGGTAATGTGTAGCTATTTCTCGATAATCGTGTTTTTAGCATGCATAAGGCTCTGGAAAGAGGCAATAATTTGTGGGGTTTCTTCAGAAGTTTTCGATTGATGATTATTGATCGCCATTTCGGTATCTGGGTTTTGTCCTTTTTTCTAAAAGAATTGTTTTTTGTTTCTTTTTGTGATTTTTGTAGGTGTTTTCCGCTGGGGTTAATTTATCTGACTATTTTGTGCCTTGTAATTAAAGGATACAATTGGGGAAGAAGTTGATATCTGGATGATAAAAAGGTGAGCCTTGATTTGCTCTATGTTTTACTTTTCTCATCCATGAATGTATTAGTTTATATATGTTAAGTTGACCTTAACAATACTAGAAGATTATGTTTTCTATGTGTCTTGCATGGGTATGTGCCTGTATGATTTGGTTTTCCTTTATGGTGTTTTGGCAATAATCAACTCAATTGGAGTCTTTTGATTTATATGTGTGTTTATACATAAGTCATTTAGTTGGTTTGGGAGAAGTGAGTAGATATGACATGCACACCTTAGATAGGAGATTGTTGAGGATGCTGATTATGATAGAAGGTTAATAGGTAGGGTTATGTTGTCTTGCTGTCCGTTCATATTAGTAGTCATAGTATTGCTCCTGTAGGTTGTTGTCCTTCAATTTCTTGTTACTATCCGTGATTTCTTGTACCTCGATTGTCGTATGTTCTATTGGAGTTTGTATTCTGTTTCTACCTGTTGTTTTTTGTACTTCCATTACTTCTTTCACTGGACTGCTTTTGAATGTTTTTTCCTGAGACGAGGTTCTATCAGAAAAAAACTTCCTACCCTCCATAGATCCCACTTTATGAGACTAAACGATGTATATCATTGTTGTTATTGTCATGTAATTTCTGTGCTTTTTCATGACGAACAAGTAGTTGATTGAAAACTGTGTAATCTGTCTAGCCTACTCCTCTGGTAGCCAAACATAACATGATTTAATCCTTAAGCCATAATGTAGTTTGGTGCTGTTTTTCACGAAAAAACTAAAAATCAAGATTTTATCTGGTGTGTTCCCAACTTTTAAAAAATTCATCCGGGTCTATCTGGTGTATTTTGATTTTTTAGGTTTTAAGGATTTGTAGTTCTTTTGATTTGGTTTAGTTCTTCTCTCCCAGCTACCCCTTGCCCTAAAGGTTCTTTGAGTTACTTAAAGTAGGTTCAGAAGCCAGAGTATGTATGACGCCACATTCTAGCTCTATGATGGTTGATAGGTGTTCCCTGAAGCAACATACCCTGTATGGGTGAAAAACAACTCTTCTAATCTAGGTCAAGATTATCACCTACATTTCCTGTTGCTCTGCACCAGAGAGGAGAGCAATTAATTCTTTTTTGCTCTATGTTATTTCTCTTTATATCTCCTCTTTTTTCCTACTTATTGTTGTTGTGCAACTCCACTAGAAAACCATAGCCAAACTTGCAAAGTTAGCTAGCTGGATTTTAGAATTGGTGGTCATAACTAAAAGTCAGCCTGTGCATAGTGGTTGCACATCAAAGCAATCGCACGAGAAATGAATTGAAAACAAGATACATTTGAGTTTCCCATAAGTAGCATCAGTTGGAGGGTACTCATCTTTAACCAGAGTCTTCTGTCAATAATCACATATCAAGCTGTATTTTTTGAGTCTTTAAACTGGAAATCAGTATTTCTGCATGATGGGTCTACACTTTTTTCTTTGCTATTTGGACCTGTTTTTTCTCTTTTACATTGGTTGTTAGTCAGTTAAACGGTTGTGATTAATTATACAACTTGCCATCTTCATATCTTAGAGTCTGGCTTATTTATGTGTTACTAGTCTCTAGGCGTGTGTAGTATATTAGTATTAAAAAATGTGTTTGAGTTATAAACTAGTGACGAATGTTAAACCACACTCTGGAAAAAAGTCATCAGATGCCATACTATAATTTTATATGTATGGGTAATGTATGTGTTTAGAAGCCCTAACATAGTAGCACAACGTGCTTTACTTGTGTTTACATTATTTGCAATAGCATATCTGTTCTTCTATGACCTTTATAGTTCTTTGAGGAAACACATGAAAACTTATGTATTTTCTAAAAGATTGAACCATTTGCTTTGCACATAGACAAGTAGTGTCCATCGATAATGCATTCAAGACCTTAATAGTATATGGTAAAAAAGATTGGAAGAAAACAAAGTTTGAGACTAAAGTGATGCAGTGAAAGTAGTTAAAGAGATGACAGATATTTCATATCAATTTATAAGAATCTTAAACATTTATTTTGCTGTATTGTTAGGGGTCGTTTGGTTGGATTTATCCCATCATTTGTGGTATGAATGGTTGCATAAATAATCTAAGGACCACCTAATACCTCCAGTGAAACCCAGGATAAAATGTTGGGTCACTTTACCTTATACCTCACAGTAAACGACTTCGTAGTGACAAACATAATGTTAACACCATCATATAATCAAAATAGCGACTTTCTGCAAAACTTTTACTTGAAAAGTTTCAAATGATGAAGACTCCACTAAGTTTTATCTTTGAATTGATTTTAATAATCGAATTTTCAGTTAAAGGAGATGCAGTAATTATTTGATTGTACTCCACTATAGATTTATTTTCTCATTCTGAAAAGTTCCATGTCGAAAGCAGGCTTATTCTAACCCATGTGTCTTCATCTTGGTAAAGTACATAAATTAATTGTGTAAAATTTAAAAGCATCAACGTGTATTCAGGGTACGGTAAAATGAAACTTTTAAGTCATTTTGTTTGTGATTGTAAATTACTAATAAGAATATTACCTCATCGAAACCATCTTATTTCCGTGGGCACGTACTGTTTTGGCTTAAATAAAGCATAAAGGGTTTATATACTTTTCATGTACAAGGAGAAGTCTCAAGAAAGCTTAAAATTTGAACAAAATATTTTATTATTCATTGATCAATGGCTGTCCATTCTTTCATGACCTTTTTTGTTTAATTTGTTATATACAATTAAAAATACACTGCTATAAAATATCAAAAAAATAATTTCTTGGTCTAGTTGGTCATCATTACAGAATGTTTATGGCAATCATGAACTTTTATATGCACCAAATCAAACACTTAATTAGTTGGGAATAGTCTCTCTTTCATTCTGTGCTATCATCAAAACGCATTGACTGTCATAGATAATGAGATTAGATGTTCTTTAAGTGGCTTTGGAAATTTATGTGCGAAGGAATGTTAAATCAAGACATAAGGTGGCGTTTATGGCACCCATGGGTGTGGCTTAATGGTAAATGGAGACAAAAACATTGGGTTGATTTCTTTCCATATAATAGTCGAGGTGCGTGCAAGTTGGTCCGGACACCATGTTTATCAAAAAGAGAAAAGAGAAACAAAGTGGTTTTTATGATGATTTGTAAGTGTGCGAAGCTTTATTTGGTTTGTCAATTTGGTCAGAAGTTTCAAATCTCAAAGAAAAAATGTGTTTTTATCTGTCTCTATTTATTTAGTACATCAGGAAGCTACAAGGAAGGAGTCCTCAGCATTTTAACTGTTATTTGGATGCATAATGTGGAAATGGTCTCTGGGGGGAAAGATATCTGGTCATTAGTTACTGAAATTTGGATAGCTTTTTGCATCTATGTTGTGTGATCAGGCAGAAGGCCCTTGTAATTTGCATCCCTTTTTTTTTCTCTGATTAATCAGAGGTAAACATGGTTTGAACAATGTCTGTCTAGAATATTTGGCTATTCCTTTGTTTAGTAAGCTATACCAAAGATGTGTCCTTTAGTCCTTACTAGTTATGGTAAATTGAAGTTGTCAGCAAGTCACCTCTTTATGTTAGTATTTTTGGCTATGGATGCATGGGTTGCTCCTAATCCTCATCTCTGCTTAAAGATGGAAATAATTACTATTACCTAATAGTTGGTTGAATTGCTTATTTCTAACATCACTTTGTTGTTTGGAGGTAAAGAAAGCTATGGCTTGTTGAAAATTTGTTGTGATTTCATGAATGGTCATTTATGTGTATCACTTAGGTGGCAATGTAATAATATCAAAATTATTGGATTCCAGTTGACAACTATGATTATTTAGAAGATTTTGAATGATTTAGAGCTGTGTTTATTATTTGTTTTTGTTAAAAGGTTATGAGTTTTATTATTATTATATAAAATGTTGTAAGACTATCAAACAGATGTAAGATCTGCACTCTTATTTTAGTAGATCAGTTCGACGAGTGAATTCTTGGTTTGCTAGCTGCAAATGGGCTGTAGTTGGTGCGTTCACATTTCACAAGGATGCTTTTGGTTGAAATTTGCAGAAATATCCCATTTTACTAAACCCAGAGTGTGGCTCCGTAGAATTGAAAATATGTGGCCTCTAATGCTTTCTTATTGCAACAGATAACACTCTGATGTGCTAAACTACTGATGAAATAAAACCCTATGGCTGCCAAACTCTATGGCTTCTTCTCTCCACTCTGTTATATTCTTTTTGTCATACCGTTACTTAATGGCTACTTTAACACCTCATCTAATATATGAGTTACATCGGTTGCCAATCAAAAATTTTATCATGTACATCAGTTTCTTAATCAGTGAAACTCACACCCTCCTTCACCCTTGAAATGCCCAGTTACAAATATAACCCTCTTTCTACAGCATTAGTAGCTCCACGGCCTCCACCTTAATCCCTTGATGCATCTTGGACTAGCTTCCTGCTGCATTCATTTTTTCCTGAGGCAGTGTGTGACAGTCTCTCTGCCCTGCCTGAATGTCTGCCACAAGATTGTGGATCTCTATATCTTCGGTGATATGGCGTTTAAGCTCTCTTCCAGAACTGATATCCCACTTAAAATTGTGGGATAGGTGAAGTTAGGTGAAGACTAAATAATTGTTTTGCCATCTTGAAGATACACATAACCTTCATGACCAGAGAATTCACCAATGATCTGTTAAGGTGATTCTGAATAAAGAAAGAAGAGCTCACTAATTCTCCCCAATCCATATTTATTTGGTTCGTTATATTTATCACATGTAACTATTATAGATGAAACACTCTATGAGTTCTGTGGTTTTATTAGTCATTAGTGTTTATATTGAGGTGATGATATGTGTTCGCCGAGCTCAATTTTTCTGAATAAAAGATGTAAATCCTAAAGATCTTGAATAAGAATTTCTTAAGTTCTAGGTTCAGTATTGAACTTCACTTATTGGGATGAACATAGAGACAGATTAAAATAAGCATCCATTGATCTTGATGTCCATTTACAAACAAAATGATTGCCAGCTGGCCATCTATCAAGTTTATGCAATTTCTTAGTCAATGATATTATAGGGATGCGACATGTATTATAGCTTGTTCTCCTCCAAGCAGGCCATCACCCCACAAAATTGTAACCACGAAGATAGGCTAAAGGAACATGTCACATGGTAATCGCATAATTGATATGGAAGCAGATCAGCATGGTCAAGAGTTCTTTCATTCAGCGCCTTGCATGTTTTATGGGAGCATAGCAACTTTGCCACAGCCTACTGTCCATGCAGTAGTACCAGCTCCCGTAAATGCTGGTAATGTCTATTTGCACCATGTGTCAGACCAACAAGAGGGTACCTTAACATATGGGTTGACACAGTACAATGGGGTTCAACATCAGCATCCTGCCATCAATCCTGACCTAGCTGTTCCTGCTTCATTAAATCATTACAATCCTTACATGGCTGTTCCACCCGCTTCTGGAGATTTCCCCATTCCAGTAAATCATGGGCCCCATGATCGGCTCCAATCAAGCTCTCACAACATAATGAATTCAGATTATGGATGGAACAATCATTACATGGACGATGTCAGAGGCTCATTTAAGAGGAAGAATGCTGAAGGAGTTCCTGCAAATCTTCAATATCATCATGCTTTGGCAGGTTCCAGTTCTTCTGTTGCTCCAGTTATTGCAAGGGCACATGAATCTGATGTTTCAATGGATGCTGCATCATTTACACCACCAGATTATGAAGGCAATTCGTCATCCTTCATTGAAGATGGAGCACCGAGAAGTATGGGTAATAGATCTGGTGCTAGTGGTCCAGAAAATGTTGCACGACGTAACCACAATCATTTATTTCAAGGAAACTATGTAAGTCAGACCCATCAGTTGCCTGGCAATCCTTGGTTGGACCTGCAGTTCAACAGCAATGGTAGTGAGACTCAAACTTGGGCCTGGAATCAGGCTGCTCCTTTACCCTATGTACCTGGTAATGTATGTTTATTTTTTAGTTGAAATTTAGGATCTATTTTTCCTAGGTTTACCATTGCTAAACTTCTCCTTTAACGTTTTCTGAAAGTCTTTTGTTTTAAAGATTTGTTTACTTATGTGCTATTGTCATGCCAACCCAGCTGAAAAATGAATCTTTCAGCTTCCTTTTGGCCATTTATTTTAAATGGAAAATTCCATAGGAAACATGTCTTATTTGCCATTTTGTTAATTTATCTCCTATTGATGTCAAGTGCTAAAATTTGACTTTGATAAATGACTTGCATGTATGCCCTCCTTTTCTATCTCTGAAGTGAATCTCCCCCTCTCTTCTTCGAAATTTCAGGACTGATTGCATCTGCTTGCTTTTCTTTATTACACTAGGTGGCATTGGAGGCTGCATAGATGCTGGAAACATGGGCATGCGAGATTATCATATGACATCCAGCAATGGAGGTTTGACTAGTTTTTTGCATCCACCCATTCCTCAAGTGCACCCAGGACTTCATCATGTGCCACCTAATATTCAAGGAATGAGAGGCCCGCCTTTCACCTTCCCTCCACAAATGACAGCATTATCCTCACAGAGACACCTACCAAGTAATTCGTCCAATATCACCGCTAACCTAATGCAAGGCGTTGTAGAGGCAGGACCCAGATATATGCCCTCCCTACCAACTGGCTTTGGGTTGTACAGACCTCATCAAAGGGCTATCGTGCTTGAAAGAAATACTAGACATCAGAATCTTCCTAACATGAGAGTTCTGCCAGAAGATGTAAACCTTTTCTCTGTTTGACCATGTCTTGTCACTTCTGTTGTCAATTGTCATTATTGTTGTCTGATTTTGATTCATTTAATATTATAGGATTGAATGCTAATGGGTTTATCTCTTCATGGTTGTTATATGTAGGGAGTGGCAATGCTTGATGTTTCAGGCTACCATGAAGTTAACAGTCCCATTGATCAGCACAGAGATATGCGTTTGGACGTAGATCACATGTCCTACGAGGTGAGCAGTAGGTTTCCCAATTATATTACTGTCTCAGATTTGTCCTGATGGTTAATCTGTACAAACTAAGTTTCTGTTTTGTTTGTATGTTATTTACCAGTTTGGTTTTATTGTCTGCTCTGCAATTAATTTGCATAACATCTAATAATAAAATTTCTGCAACTTTAAAATTCTATACCAGGAGCTTCTTGCACTGGGGGAACAGATTGGCAATGTAACAACTGGATTATCTGATGAAATAATCATTGACCGATTGAAAACAAGATCATTTTCGGCCCCTGTTATTCCTTGCACCCTGGAAACTGCTGCATGTTTGGATCATGAAACTGATTTCTGTGTCATATGCCAGGTATTGATGCTAACTTAAACTTTTAAGTAGGAGCGGTTTTGCTTATAACTTTTGCAGGGAGCACTCTGGGATGGCTCTGCTTCAGTCTCCTTCTCTCCCATCCATTTTTATTTTAGGTCCTGATTAAGTACACTAACCAAGATGGTTATGCTCTTGCACAAACAATACACATTAGTAGGTTTTAATTTGTTACTCCCTCTGTTTCAATTTGGTTGTCTTACTTTCCTTTTCAGTCTGTTTCAAAATAATGTCTCTTTCCCTTTTTTGGCAATTCTCTAGTTATAACTTTCCACATAACATTTTTAAGACCACTAAATTAGAGGACATTTTGGTACATTTGATGTATCTTTAGTTTAAGATCTCAAGATTCAATTTTTTTTATTTTCTTAAACTCCGTGTCAAGCAAAACAAGAGAAGCAAATTGAAATGAGGGAGTATCAAACTTCAGTCCTAATATATTTCCTAGGAAATGTTTTATATCTCTTAATTTATGTTCTTATATCTACTATTTATTCTTGTTTCACACTGTTTGATGAAGATATTTTGTTTTAGCTATGATAATCGTTAATCTCTTCTATTCACAGTTTTCTTTCTCCAAAATTGTTTTTCTCTCTTTTACCATGGTTAAAGAAATTTCTTTTGATGCTTCATATGTTAAGTTGAGTTTGGAAAACAAAAATTGTATTAAGCAGAAATATGAAGTTGGCACAATTGTCCCCTTATAATGCTTTTATTCTTCCTCCTAATAAAGAATATAATAATTTTACAAATTCATCCACTTGGAGAAAATTTTGCATTTGGTATCAGGTATAAAGTATAATGATTCTGGGATAAAATACAGGATTATTTTATCTTGCGTTTGGTTAGAGGGTGGTTGGTGTTTGTGATGGTCCTAGTTGTGTTATTATAGTTTTTGTTTTTCTATTTTTATCATTGTTTGTTAATGTTATTAATAATCTATCCTAGTATGTTGTTTATGATGTTTCGATTATCATACCATTTATTGTTTTTTTTTTGGCACTTCTCTTGTAGACGTTTGCACTATTTTCTTATTATTTGCTATATTCTCTTCATTGTCTCCTTTATAATGAAATTTATTACACTTGAGCGGAGAGTTTTTCAATAACAACCTCTCTACTCCATAAGATAGTGTCATAGTGGTAAGGTTTGCATATATTCTATCTTCCCCAGACCTCACCTGTGGGATTTCATTGGTATGTTGTTGTCGGTTGTAGGTATATGTTAGTCCTTGAATTATTTATCTCACCATTTATTTCCAGAGTGATGGAATAAGTTATCTAATATACAGTAGAGTGCATATTGGTCGATTCGGTTTGGTGTTGAAGTTTATCGATTCAATTTATTGGTAATTGATTTGTAGACATGCTAAACGATTATAGAACCATTAAGTTATTGGCTTATTGGTTATCAGTTTATCGGTTATTGATCATTATTAGTTTGGTTATTAGCTTACAAACTAAATGAACCATGCACATGAGTTGACGTATTGCATCTTGCTCAAAAGCAATCACTAGTACATTGTAGAATAACCGAGAGTTTGAGACAATAAGAAATAAAAGTATGAAACTAAATCCTAAGTCAAGAATTTTATGTATCAAATGGTGTAAATATAATTACTTAATTTACTATTGTGTTATCGGTTAACTAGTTAAGAAAGTACCTCAAACGGTTAAGAACCAATAACCTGATAATGAATAAAACAAAACGTTATTGAAACCGCTAAACCAACGACTCCTTTTTGATTCGGATTGTCGGTTTTGGTTCTGTTTTGAACAGCCTTGATATACAGGGATAACCGGATAATTAATCCCGGGATGACTTGTTCCAACCAAATGACTTCTCTTAGGTGGTGGTATCTATTTAAGCAAAGAGCATAGGCGTAGTCTGTCAGCTGAACTGTTGACTAACAGTGTAGTTTGCATTGTTTCGAAATAAACTGAAGAAGATGCTTCATAAGCTTTCCTATCATCACAGTAGGATGACATCAATTATTTTTGGATCTCCACCAGGCATGGTATTGCCTCAGCTACTAAGATGTTCCTTTCCATCTTTTTTTTCTGTACACATAGAATGCTGTCTATCCTTGTTTACGTTGTCTGGATTTGTAATGCGTGATTATTATCCAATTATGTGCTGTTAATTCTCTACTGTTCTTTCCTATAGAGCTACATTTCCTTGTTTTCTCTCTTTTAATTATTATCCTTGTATTGCTGATGGCTTTTGCCTTCGATTTCAGACTGATTACAACAACCAAGAAACTATAGGAACTCTCGATTGCGGGCATGAATATCATGTGGAGTGTGTAAAGAAGTGGTTGGTTGTGAAGAACACTTGTCCCATCTGCAAATCCACTGGATTGTCAATAGAAAGAAAAGATTTGTGAATACAGGGAGTTGGTTGAGTTGGTGGATGAATAATTATAAGAATGGACATTTTGTTCTCTTGCTAAATATTTGCTCTCTAACAAGAGGAAACCTGTATAATTATATATATACTGTATATACTTTGGCTAGGTCTTAGCATATAACTTGGTGACCCTTAATTTGTCACCTGAATTTGTACAGACCTCTTAATTTTGTTGGAACCATGTGCATGTATTGTGAATTTTGTACAGACATCCTAAATGTTCTTGTTAGACAGACATCTTTATGGATTAATGCATTGTGTTGTGTTGTGTATGATAGACATATATTAACGTGGCCTCAACTGGTATTTATGTACTCCAAATTTAGATGTGTACAAGTAGACGCTTAATCTATCATTAAGTTGAACAAGTTAATACATGTTTTACATGACAAATCATATGAGATTCGTCACGCAGGACACGTGCATTTACTAGATACTTTTTGATAGTTCAAGTGTTTATTGTGCATTCTCAAAGTTGGAGGGGATGATTGTAAGTTAAAAGATATGTGCCTTTCTATAGTGGATGGATTTGTTTAGTTTCGTTTACATCTTTTTAAAGAGTATATGAGCTCGAAGCCTTCATGATTTATGGAATTTTTTCGTAGTGATTTTTTTACATGCCTAATTTTATAAAGTCTCTTATCGAATTTGAAAAATGACTTGTGCCTTATCATGATGTTACTTTCCCAAATAAAATGGATTATTGTAATGATAAACACTTAAATTATAAATTAAGGATGCAAGAAATTAATATATATAATAAAAAAAAATCAAATTATATCAAACATATTTGTTATGTATCTTCTTGAGTTAGTAATAACATTTGTGTATATGCTACTCTATCCAAATTCTACTTAATGAAATTTTATTGAATATGTTATTGATTAATCCCAAAAACTATATTAATATTGTAATCAAGCACATGATTTATATAATTTTATATTTTATCACAAATTATTATTTTTATCCTACCAATCAATGGTCAGTCTATTCGCATATTCTGAATGAACTTATTTTTTTGGGGATTTACATACATTAATAATTGATAGCCTTATTTACGTTTCCAAAAACAATAAAAATAATTTTATTTTTTTGCCTCAAATAAAACTGCATAAAAATTATTTTTTTAATACTATTATGTTTTAATTTATTTGTTTGATTTTAACTTAACTCAAAAATTTTTAAGAAACTAAAAATAACTTTTGAATCTAATGATCTTAGACTAAAGATATGCAACAAATAACAACAACAACATACCCAGTAAAATCCCACAAGTGGGGTCTGGGGAGGGTAGGATGTACGCAGACCTTACCCCTACCTCATAGAGGTAGAGCGGCTGTTTCCTGGGAACCCTCATCTTAAAAACCCATTGACAGAATAAACTAGATATGACCCAAAAAAAGCATATGGCAATACATACATACAATACGATTACACAGAAACAACAAATTATTACAACACATGATATCAAACACTACTTCTCCATCCTACTATACCCCTAGGACTAACTAACCACCTAAACCTACCGACCAAATTAGCCTGCTACTCTAATTCGAGATCTCCACTTCTTTCTATCTAGGGTCATGTCCTCAGTGAGATCAAGTTCCGCCATATCACGTCTGATCACTTCCCCCCAGTACTTCTTCGGTCTACCTCTACCACTCCGAGTAGCTTCTAAAACCAACCTCTCGCACCTCCTAACAGGAGCATCAACACTCCTTCTCTGCACATGTTCAAACAATCGCAGTCTCGCTTTTCTCATCTTATCAGCCATCTTCTGCCCAGACCATCAAGGGTAAGACACCAAAAACCCTGTGGCTGAAATGTCCTATTCTAATAAATGAACATCAGAAATAAACTCGCCTCTAGAAATTGGAGCAACCTCCAAGACTAAAGATATGCAAGCCTCATTTATTTTCATTAAAATTTAGATGTCTAAATCTGAATGCACGTATGAATAAGAAAGATGTTGTCTAATGATCTACATATTGAATGATTAACATTATTTATTTTTCAATATCTGAAGGTACATAATTTATTTATATATACATAATAAAAATACAAGTCAAATAAAATTAATTAAATATTAAAAAATAAAATAATATATATAATTTATTTATTATACATAATAAAAATATAATTTAAATAAAAAATAATTAAAATTCGAATATAATAAAAAAATAAAATTCTTATTGATTAAAAACAAATAAAAAACTAGTACTTGCTGGTGACAGTGGAAATAGTTTGTAGTGGTTATGATAATAGTTGTTGTTACAGATTAGTAATGGTGATGATGATAGTTTTGGCCTTAGAGGTGCTTGGTGTTGTGGTAACTGTTATAATAGTGGTATTGGAACTATTGTTGGTGGTTGTAATGATGAAGTTGATTGATGTTAATAGTTGTTGTGATGGTTGACGATGTATTTATTGTAGTTGACGACGGTGCTAGTTATGATGATAGATGTTATTAGTAGTAAGAGATTAATTACACTGGTTATAATGACTAATAGTAGTGATGGAGATAGTGATGGTGATTGTGGTTATCGAAGAATGTATGGTGGTAGTTGATGACAATGCTAGTTGTGATGGCGGAATTTGTTGATAGTCAAAATTAACTGTTGTGATGGTACTGGCGGTGGTAGCTATAGAGATGAGGATGGTGGTGGTAATTTATATAATTTTAATGAAGAAACAAACAAGTGTGATAGCAATTGATAGTGATGGTTTGCTATCGTGGTAGTTGTCCTAACACAGTTGGTTAGTAGTAGACGACAATAATAGTGATTGACAATGGTGGTGGTGATAGTAGGTATGATGGAAAGAGCTTGGTAGTGATAGTAATTGATGATTATTGATAGAGTAATTATGAATATTATCCACACAAAAATACCTCTTATATCAAGACTCTGTTTTATATCTTAATGTGATTAAAACCTATTCAAACCAATTTAATACTTCAAATATTAATATGCTCTAATATTTAAACCATTCAAATTCAGGCCTCCATTAAGTACAAACAAATAAAATCATAATTATCATTTAATCTTATAGCCTTAAACATGTGAAAATTGAAACTAAAGAGTTATCATTTTTTTTCCCAAATAAACTAAAAAGATAAATAAAACAAACAAGTTGCTAACAAAGGGAGTAAGATAAAATGACAACTAATTAACAATCCAAGAAACACTATATTTCATAAAATCCCAAAACTACTTGCTCCTCTACATGTCATACACAACAACTAAGCTTCAATTTAAAACAACTATATATAAATTTTTACTGATCATGTTTCTCCATTTAAACATCTCATGTCATAATCATACTGAATAAAAATTAAAAAAGGTAAACTATAATGTAAATGCATATAAATAATAGTTTCCAAAGAGTCAAAAGACTAGCAAAATAAAGGCTGAATGGAATAATTTAAGTACAGACATCATTTCCTATAACATTTTCAAAACTGAGAATACTCAACTATAGGAGGAGCCATTTAGAAGCTTAACTTCACTGATTTCTTGATTTTTTGGTGCTTAGACAGAGCAGCAACCAACTTTTTTCACAGCTGAAACATCATCCTTGCCAATATTTATAGTTTGCCCCTTCGGCAACGCAGCAGGATCATCCCCAACTTCGAGTGCTTTCCGACAGACCACCTTGTATATCTCGGACAATACTTCGGTAAACGCATTCTCAACATTCAAGGATTCAAGTGCTGAAGTCTCCATAAAGAAGGTACTCTCCCTTTCAGCAAAGGCCTTGGCATCCTCTGTTGAAACAGCACGCAAGTGACGTAAGTCGGCCTTGTTCCCCACAAGCATTATGACTATATTTTGGTCGGTATGGTCGCGAAGCTCTTTTAACCATCTCTCAACATTTTCAAATGTGACATGTCGAGTGATATCGTACACAACCAAAGCACCGACAGCCCCTCTGTAGTATGCACTTGTAATTGCACGGTACCTGTTTGTTCGACACAGGAAAAAGGAAGTTTTAATTAGAACAGTAAGCTTTCAAACCAAAGTTTTAGCAGAGCTCAAACATAAGTTCCATATTAGAAATCAAAAATCAAACCCAAAAATGAACTCATTAGGAATAAGGCTAGCTGGCAAAAGAAAGTCACAGGTTAAGCAATAAAACGGCAAAGAAGGAAAGCAAGAAAGATAAGACTAACTTATGAGAACCACAACAGAAAAACTAGAAGGATAAACACCCCTTCTCTTTCTCATAGGATCAGTGTTTGGGCAGCGAAAGGCGACAAGGGTCTGCCTCGCCACAAGGAGATGCGAGCGGCAAGGAGCTTGCCTTCTTGAAGTACGGCATCATTTAGTACCAAAAAATTTAAATATTTAATTGCATATATCAATAATCAAAATCTCAATCTCAATAACATATTACCCTATGTTGCTCGGACTCTTCAAAAGTGTCAGCGGGTGTGTGTCGGATTCGCCAAAAAATAGTGTATTTTTGGAGAATCCGACATGGGTGTGGCATTGAAAAAGTGAAGAGTCCACACAACTTAGATATTAGCAGATATTTCAATTCAAAAACTGAAAATAGATAGTAAATACCAAAAGTCTAGAACTTGAATGAGAAAAAAACAAAACAAGAATCAATAGTGAGGAAAAAACAGAGGTAGAAGTAACTCTAAAGTCTACAAAAGAATGAAAAAAAGAAACACAGGAAGATGAAATATGAAGAAGAAAAGAAGAAATGCATATTGGTTGGACTTTACAGTCTCCAAAAAAGTTTGGCCAGTCGCTGGAGAAGTCTAGTCGGGTCATTTGGTTAGAGTCGCAGTCTAAGCCTAAGAGTGCAACTATGCAAATTTGGAAAGAAAATCCTAAAATTACCTTTTAACTTTTAAAATACCTTAAGTCGTTTTTTTTAAAAGAGGCGACGCCCTTTTGCGTCTCGCTTTTGTCACCATTGTCGCTATGACGTCGCCTTTTAAAGATCACCTCGCCACAAAGAAAAAAGGCGATGAAGGGTCGCCTCGCTTCTCGCCATTTTTAACAAGGTGATTGCCTTTCACGACACTACTTAGGATGACAGTTAACTATTTAAAATGGCATTATAAGGGGATTATTTTTGACACCTAAGCTGCTGAAGTATATAACAGTCAACGGTCGTGATTGATTAAATGCAAATGATACCCTTTTTGTTTTTGATAAGTACGGGAAAATAGTACTCATTCTTTATAAAAGCCCTCCAAGTCTCACCAGAAAAGGGAAGTTTCTAGAAAAAGTCAATTAGCACTTATATAAGAAGAACTTAGCTAGGAGATAATTAATAGACTTGTACTACCATACATGCACAAGTCCAACTTTTCCAGCTAGCTTGCTATAAATATAACATTGCCAACAAGCCAAATTTTGTTCCTTTTATTTATAAGCGACAAATCCATGTGGCTAATGGCACACTGTTTGAACCTTGGCGGATAATGGACCCACCTCTTTACCCTTTTCCAATTAAATACAGTTACTAGGCTTTTGACTGCAGTAGAGTTCGAACCTTTGACGTGCCCCTAACCCACACATTATACTGCCCTCTTACCACTAGCCAAAGTCCCTAGGGATCACATTTTACCCACACCTTAGTTATACATTCTTGTACCATTTCTTTCCTTTTCTTTAATTAAATTATATCCATATTTAAGGCTTAAACCTCAAAGATTTATCTTTTATGATTAAGAATGACCGTCAATGCCTTACAACTCAATTTATCCAGTTAAATACTAGGGACACATGTAGCCCCCATGATGGATTAATCATATTCTAGGCCGGAGAATGGACCATCACACGTATATGGAAGTTTAACATACAGATGTCATTTGTTCTCACCTCTAATTTACAACTTAGAAGAAAACAAGTAGAAGATCACCTCCTACAAGAAGTCAGAAGTAAATTCAGGTCTGCCAGTGAAGACTTGATCCACAACTACACTTGCTCGTTTCCTAAAAGACACTAACCAATAGGAAAATTCCTCCCTGCTAAGTTTTATACGTGCTAGCTGAAAAACAAAAGCAGCTCTACATACCAAGCCAAACAGCACTTCTTAATTGGCTAGTTGTAAATGGCCACAGGGCTATGGAACAAAGGATTATCTCGGACCTAGATCGAGGTATTGATGGTGATTTCCGCAATCCTATCCTTCACATCCTCCTTAGATATACAACAACAGCAGTAACAACAACATACCTAATGTGGGATATACAACAACACACCTAATGTAATACCACAAATGGAGTCACGGAAGGGTCCGATGTACGCAAATCTTACAGCTACCTTAGAGATAAATATACACACACAAAAACAAAGTATTACCACAAAGACAAAAATCTAGATGGCAACATCTAGCTTCTACGCATCTTTAATTGAATTAGCGCAACTTTCTCCCTTAACTATGAAACTACCTATCCTTTACAAATCTTGCTAAAAGAACTCAAAAAGATGCAACCCCTTTTTGTGGGGAAGTTTATTAACTCATCATTTATCAGATTCTTGAAAGAATTGAAACAAACCCCACTTTAACAAGTTAAATTAGCAACTTCAAGAGTACGGGGTTATTCCAGATCAAACAAGATTCAACTGAAACAAGCTCAAAATGCAGAAAAAAAACACCTTTCTTGGCCAGCAGTATCCCAAATCTGGGCTTTGACGATCTTATCATCGACCTTAATGCTTCGGGTAGCAAATTCAACCCCAATAGTAGACTTAGATTCAAGATTGAACTCGTTCCTGGAGAATCGAGAAAGGAGATTGGATTTTCCAACCCCAGAATCCCCAATTAACACCAACTTGAACAGATAATCGTAATCATCTTCAGCTCTATATCCACCTGCCATCTACTACTAATTCAAGAAATTAACTTAAAAACTTGGAATTCAAGAAAAGAACAAAGTTGATGCAGCTAATACTTTACTACTAATAAGAAGAGATTTTTGAGTTTCTAGTTGTGGGAAGTTCAAGAAAAGCTTTTATTACAGCAGTGAAAATGGGAGATGATGGTCACACATGAGTCTTGGTGGCTTTGGTTAATATTCACATGTGCTTTTTGAGGAAAAATACCTTTTTTTTTTGGAAAATAAATGGGAATTTTATTTATTTTAAATAGTAGTTGATAAGAAAGTGAAAAAAAAAGTATAATCTCAAAAATATTATAGGTAACATGAAAAAGTGTAATAGTTTATTAAAAGTGACAAATAAGTCTCAATTACTCCTTCGATTAATCTTTACTTGTCTCATATATATTTGATACAGAGATTAAAAAGTAGTAAATAAAAGAATAATTTTATCGAATTATTCTTTGAATATAATAATACAATATTTTGAAAAATGTAATAGAAAAATGACTATAATTAATGATAAAAATAAATTAGTAACTATGTATAAAATTATCTCTTGATTTCAGACAAGTATTGTTGAACATCCCAAAATAGTACAAGAGACAAATAAAGATGGACAGAGGGAGTAAGTGAGAGTCCTCCAAATTTTAAAAATTAAATAAAAGTGACAAATAAATATTTTTTTTTTGGATTTAGTTTGACTTGACATAGAGTTTAAGAAAAGAAAGAAGACTTTTCAATCTTGTGGTCCTAAATTAAAGTTATGCTAAAGTACCAAAATATTTTTTAATCTTATGACATTAAACATGTCACGTGAAAAATTGAAATTTAATTTTTGCCAAAAAAAATGGATCATTCTTTTTTTAAAAAAAGAATATAAGTCATTCCTTTTTTTTTAAACAGATGGAGTAATTAGTTTTAAAATATATCTAAATGTGATTGTTCAACCAATAATTTTCGAACTAAATAACACATTTGACATAACTTTAAATAGAGTCAGAAAATTAAAAAAATTTATTTGTTATTTTAAACTCCTCACCAAATTAAACTTAGATCATTTTTTAAAAACCAAAGAAGTAGAAAAAAATTTATTTACATAATCAAATTGTTAAAAGCTACTTGCATGTAAATGATTATACAAAAATATGAGTTGGAGGTAATAGAAGAAAATGGTAAGGAGCTTAATTATTAGACTACATAAATAATGAAAAAAACAAAAAACAATCTTACTATATTCTATTTGTATGTATTATCCTCCTTTCGTTGACTTTTACTTGTCATTATTTCATTTGAGGTTGAAATATATAAATTTTGACTAACATTTTAAGATGTATTTTTTTTTTATCATATTAATATGAAAAGGATTGCAGCTTGTAGTATTTTTCGTGTAGTTTTCAACCATATAAATTTTAGATTTCAAATATTAAATTTAACTACTTCAATTTAATTTTAAAATTTAGTCAAATTAACCTCAAAAAATAAAATATTGATAAATAAAAATGAACGAAGGAAGTATCATATACATGCACTTGGACCTTTATGAAGTTAATGTACATGAAATGCATAAAGAATTAATAAATGGTACAATTACTAACCCCCATTAATATGATCATTTAAAGATACATGACAAAATTGTGAACCCATCTAGGGTAAATGAATGATTCATCTATATTTAGATGGAAATTATAAATACTTATTTATGTGCATAATTGTATATGGATTAATTAAGCTAACATGAGATACATTTATAGATTCTCACATTACATTAGGTATGATACTGTTGTGGTGATACATTTGTAGATTCTTAATGAATCTATCAATTTAATGAATGCTCATATGTTAAAATAATAATATATTTAGTTAATAATATATTTGGTGTAATTTTATAAAATAAGGTTTGAAAAAATTATGTAGAATATATATACACTCTTATTACCTTAAAGATAAAAAAAAAATTTCGATAGATTATATATGAAAGTATGTTATTTTTACTTAAGCTTATACTCCCTCTGTTTCATATTAAGTTAATTGTTAGAGAATTTTTTATATTTCAAAATAAGTGAATTGTTCACTTTTCAAGGGATGTGTTGGAAATTGCAATAATAATATTTTCACTTATGAGATTTCAATTTGTCCATTTATAATGTTGTTTTCTTGCTAATTGAGTGACATAACATTATACTCCCTCTATTATTTATCGTTCATTAATTAAGTTTCTAAGGTTGATTTTTATATGAGAAATAAATAATGCATTAAATGAGTGTGTGGAGTTTGAAAAAGGTAAAAATGGAAAAACATGATTAAATTTTATCTTTATTTTTTTCTTAATATGTGTGAAATGACTCGAACAATTCACTTAATATGAAACAAAGAAAGTAATTTTTAAATAAAATCATTAATTAAAGTACATAGGTGGTTGGTGAACATGTGTACACAAAGGCCTCCCTCCATGGTTGGGAAATTCATTCACATGTGAACTTAGGCTACATTTGATTATATTGAGGTTGCGATGTATGAATCTAAATATATATTTAAATGATTATTAAGCTATTTTTAAATTTGAATAATGAATTATTAAGGTTGATTGTTTTTTAACATATGAATATGTATAAAATTTACTTTTAAATATATTAAATATATAATTTAAGTAAATAGTAATTAAATGTTAAAACCATATAAATCTAATTAAAAATAATTTATTTATTAAAGATATAAACAAATAGTATGTGTTCCCCTCCCCCTCCCTCTCCCCTCCACTTTCAATGATGGTGGAGATAGTTTATAATGATAATATTGTAGAGATAGTACGATATTGACAGTTGATGGTATAACATTTGGTGATGCGTGTGATGATGGAGTTGATTGATGTTAATATTTAATAGGATTGAACAAAATCGAATCGAAAACGCATTATATTATAAATCGAGAAAAAAATTCAACTAATAATTTGGTATTAAAGAAAAATCTAACTATACTTAGTTTGGTTTTGTTTTAACATAAAGAAAGTCAATTCGAAACCATACCAACCCAACATTATATATATATATATATATATATATATATATATATATATAACTTTTTCATAGTTTTTATCTTTTAGCATTCAAATTTGACTTAAAAGTTTGAATGGTCTATTAGATGTTATAGTACACAAATATTAGTAACTTTAACAAAACTCAAATAAAAAATAAATCAATACTAATACGAACAAAAAAGAATCAGTTCCACATTAAGAATAAAATAATATTGAATATTTATTTTTTAATTTTACAATGGTTTAGACAATTAAAATATATAATCTAATTTTATTTTTTCATTAATGTTTAGTCATATAATTAATACTTATTAGACTTGTTTTACTTGTTTTAGCATAATTTAACATTTTAAAATTATGATTTTTTTCCATTATGACTTATTTAATTGAAATATTTGTTTATGCAATTTCGTTAGTTTTTTGTTGAATATTATATTTTGTGTTATTTTCTTAAGAAGTACCTTATCTAGTTGTATTTTGATAAGTCTAAAGAAATATTTGAAGTATAAGTTTAATTTTATATGCTTGTTGAATATTTATCCAAAAAAAAAACTCAAAAAAATGAGAAACTTGAAAAAACTCGAGGCAAAAATCCATGAGTTTTATTAGTTTGGTTCTGATTTATAGATTTAAAAATCCAACACAAATAATTTGATTTGAAAAATATGAACTAATCTAATCCAAATACATCCCTAATATTTGGTGATGTTGGTTGACCAATTTGTAATTGTGATGACTAATGATGATGATGGAGGTGATTGGCAATAGAAGTTGACGAAGATCACTAAGACAATGATGTAGTTAGCACTATACATAATTATAATAATATAAGTGATTGGTGTAGTAGAAACTGAAGGTAAAAATTGATAATGGTCGTGGTTGGAGATTAATAAAAAACTTTAAATTATCATAATTAAAGAATGGTAAAAGTTCAATTTAAAATTATATATTGTCATTCAAGTTCATTTTGGTATTTTGAAATTTTAAAAAGAAAAGAAAATTTTGTGCGTACCAAATGCGTAACCAAACAATTTTAGAAGTCCAAAGATTTTCAGAGCAAATCCAAGGAACATGTCTTGGAGGAAGGACGTGATCGAATACATCGATATATTCTGTTTTTTCGGCCCTTGCTTTGATATTAAATGAACCATGGACTAAACGATCATTGTCTAAAAGAGCGATGCCTCATAGAAAGAACATAAAAAGATGGCAATTCAACAAATATATTACTTACTATTATTTCTTTAGGTTGAAATAAAATCCTGTACAACTGTTGGCATGCATGCTCAGTATGGAATACAAATTCTTGTTAATTGGCTCCCCTTTCAAACACTCCCTCGCCTTCGCAACATACACAAATTCTCGCCCATAAAGGTGACATGCCATCGCGGCCTTGTAAGTCAGCAGTTCCCGATCACCTGTCATCGACAAACAAATTACAGAATTACAACGTAAAACCTTTGCTGGAATGCAACACTGAATGATACTCCTATATACATTAGCAATACTATGAATAACAGCATCTAAGATGATGAACCACTGCTAAAAATAATGTGCCCTGCTTTAAAGCAGAGATGTCTTCACATCAGTAAATAGATCTAAAATCAAGATAAGATTAATTTGATAAGATTATGTAAACGTATTTCGTTCATCAGTGGATTCTCAAGAATATGATCTTTTCTCCATGTTGTTTCTGACATCTGAATATGTTTCCTCTTCCTCCTTATCAGAGTTTCCTCAATGTTGAAATAGGTTTGCATGGGGAATCTTACTAGGTTGGTTGACTACCTAAACTTTCACTGTGGTGGAGGTTGTTTCCATAGCTCAAACCCGTGACCTCCCAATCACATGGCATGGCAGAGAAAACTGAACTTCTATGAGTGTAATGATTCAGAGAACAAAGATGTTTTTTCACTCCCTCAAAATGGTCCCCCGTACTTGAGGCCTTGGATGCTGGCATCTTGCCAAAGGCATTAATCCATAGATATGCAAGAAATTGGAGAAAATAAGAGCCTAAATTTATCAAAATCAGTTTCTAATTTGTCTAGACCCGACATTACTAACAATTCAGAATTATGTCTTGGAACCACATGAATTTTTCTAATAATTTTCACTCTTGTACGTCTCTACTAGTACTAAATGTTGACTTTTACATCATATATGAGTAGTTTAAAGAAACTAGAAAAACTTAGAAGCTGGATCAATAAACAGCTCTTTGTTTAAGACCAATGCAGTTTTGTGCACCAAACTGTTTGGTTTTTTTTGGGTAAAGAGTTTTCCACAGAACTGTATAATTCAAGGTGGAACAGGTTCTTCAGAATTTGTGAACAGATTTTTGCTGCTAGAAAGTGCATAAACAAACACAATAAAACTGTCACACGTCAAACTTTAAGGGGCAAGATATGGTGGGGGGTAAACCAAACAGTTAACGTACAACCTTAATCACCACAAACCAAGCTCAAGCCCACAAAGCTTTAGTATTTGGATCTTTGTTATGGTAAGCATGTGAACTCAGTTGCATGCTATAAAGAAAGAAATGAAGTTGTACCTGAAGCAATATCGGAAGTGAGTATATTCTGGCTGAAGTGACGAGTCAGCCACCATCTGCAACGGAACCTCCATGACTTGCTAGACTCATAATCACTAAATATTCTTGGAATCTGACTAATCTGGTTCGAGAATTTTTGCTTCTCACTATGTTCATCATTTAAGCACACAGACATACAATCTTCTTCACATTGAGCAAGCCTCAGGAAGCAACAAGCCAACTCCTTCCATGTGTCACAATTTGCAGGAGTAGCATCCAAATGCAAAGCTATCATTTCCACCAGCTTTTCAGTGCTATACTCTCCTGATGTTGATATAAACCAAGCCCAAGGAAAAAACAGAAAAAAAAACTCAATATACAATGTATGATGCATCAATTGCAAAAATAAGGTATCATTTGGGACAGTCCCACAAAATGAGACTTCTTTTCAGTGCCATACTCTCCTGATGTTGATACAAACCACGCCCAAGGAAAAAAAGAAAATCAAATAATGCATCAATTGCACAAAATAAGGTATCAGTTGGGACAGTCCCACAAAATGAGACTTCCTTTCAGTGCCATACTCTCCTGATATTGATATATACCAAGCCCAAGGAAAACAGAAAAGAAACTCAATATACAATGAATAATGCATCAATGCAAAAATAAAGTATCATTTGGGACAGTCCCACAAAATGAGACTTCTCTTCAGGTAAAACAATAAATGATTTCAAGTCAAAATATGCTTGCCCCCTCCCATATCCCCCACCAAAGGTTCATGGAACCATATTGTACTAGTTTTTTTTTTTTCCCCTTTTTCTGCAATTATACTTCCATAAACAGGAACTTGACAAACATGCAAGGACTCTAAATGCATGACATTAACCTAATGAACCAAGAGATGTCAAGATTCTCTCTATTTAGTGTGACATAAATACATAGGGTTGTTAGAATAATATAAAAAACGAAGCATAAAAATACAGAACTTTGGTGGAACTCAAAATCTGATGTGCTAGTAGATTGAATTCTCCTTAAGATTCACGTCCAACATTATGGGCATCTTCTCGTTGCAAACAGATGTTTTTGTCGATTAGGTAAGGGGGCGAGGGATGTTAGAATCTACTGCACTAGCTTCATCCACCCTCTGATTAGGTAAGGGGCCGGGGGGCTGAGGGAGGTTCTATGGAGATACTTGGAGTCTAGAGGTGTACATGTGGCATACACTAGAACACTAGAGCGACTAAGGACATGTACGATGAAGCCAAGACTCAAGTTCGGACAATGGAAGAAGACTGAACATTTTCGAGTCGAGATGCTGTTGCACCAGGGATCAGCTCTCACCCCGTTTTATTGTCTTGGTGATGGATGAATTGACACGGTATATTCACGAGGAAGTATCATAGCGTATGTTATTTACAGAACTAGTATTGTTCAACATGGACACCCATCAGAGTTAATTACAGGCTAGATATTTGGAGACAAACCCTAGAATCTAAAGATTTCAGGTAGAGCAGGACTAAAATAGAGCTCAGTGTCATCACGGGAGGCAGGAGGAGAAGCCTTGAGTTTATGATTCAAGGAAAAAGGAGATAGACAAAGACTGTGCACATCGTATTGGAGTGGGGTAGATGAAATGATGGCATGCATCTAGTGTTCTATGTGATAAGGTGGTGTCACGACACTTAAATGTAAGTTCAATAGAGTGGCAGTTAGACCGACTATGTTGCATAGAGTGAAATGTTGGCCAATCAAAATCTCACACGTTCCGAAGATGAAGGCAACAGAGATAAAAATACTTAAATGAATGTGTGGGCATACAAGAAATGACAAGATTAGAAATGAATATACATAGGGAAACATGGGAATAGCCTCTGTTGTGGACAAGATGCGGGAAGCGAGTGTGAGATGGGTCAAGCATGTTAAGGGGAGGAGCACAAGTGCTTTGCTATAGTAAGGAAGTGCAAGCGGTTGATGGTTATAGGTTTGAGGAGAGAGGTAGAGGGCGGAAGAATTGGGGAAAGGTGATTAAATAGGACATGACAAGGCTCACTGAGGACATGACTCTAGATAGGAGCGACGAGCGAGGATTATGGTGGACATTAGTGGGTAGTCGAGCATTTTCTCCCTTACCTATGATCGAGCACATTGCACCGACTTCAAATTTCCTGATTTACTTTGTCTTATCAGTTGGAGGAAGCTCTTGTTTATATGGGTGACTAGGCTTAGAATCTTGGAAGCAACCTCTCCAATGAGGAGGGGTAAGGCCACTACATTTGCCCCCCCCCCCCC